>OY992884.1:45148115-45188115 GCA_963921405.1 Cepaea hortensis | reverse complement strand
CCCTCTTATCACTCGCCGATCCTTAACTGCGTCCAGCGCCTCATGCAAAGGGTGATTTGTGTCTGCAGCTACTCTGAGGTATGCCTTCGCCTGCGTCACCTTGAGCCTACCTGCAACAGTCGGCAAACCAAGGATGTAACACATACACACTACTGGGGTGTCTCAGGAGCATCCCAGAATATTTTATTGTTTGGGTTTAATAACATATTCATTGCACCTAAAAAACCATGTAGTGCACCATTATTTGTCCAAGGAAATATCCAATGTTGGGTGTCCATTGTGGTCATTGACGCTGCATAAGAAAATAAATGAGAAATAAATGTACAGGTATTTGTTGGCACTCATAGAAGTAGAAGAAAGATGTAGAGATGAAACGACACTAGTGAACGTGGAAATTGAAAGCTGCAATGCCCTCACTGGGATTCGATCCTGCTCTCTCCACACAACAATAAATAATAGGTCAGTTAGACCGAAGGAGTGTCTTGATGGCTGTGCTTTGAAGTACATTTGTTCCTTCAGTGAGGTGTTGCCGTCATGAGGATGCGACAGGTTCGAGTCTCAGCGTGGTCGCAATCAATTTCGGATCTATTATAGTGAATGCAGAATATGCGCTGGACATCTCATTGCCCGAAAGAGCTATGGGTATTTCATTGTTCAGTGACCGAAAGGGAACTTGAACATCCTTGTGTTCCTTCATTACTATCGTTATCATCATCATCAACATCAGCATGAACATCAACACCATCATTAACATCATCATCATCATGATCATGATCATGATCATCATGATCATCATCATCATCATCATCATCATCATCATCATCATCATCATCATCATCATCATCATCATCATCATCATCATCATCATCATCATCATCATCATCATCATCATCATCATCATCATCATTATCATCATCATCATCATCATCATCATCATCATCATCATCATCATCAACACCAGGTTAAGTAGTTGAAAAAGAAACTTGTAGAACAGCGAAAACGATTACAAATAAACTACAACCATTCACTATTTGGTTCATGCGCAAAATAGAATTAATAAAGTGATATAACAAAATCAACAATGTGGGGCCCATGGAGAGAAGCAGACAAATACCAATGAAGCAAACGTTGAAGAAAAGGCGCTGATGCTGGATAGGCCACACATTGAACAAATAAATAAATAAATCCCCGAGAATAATGTAACTATGCATGTTTTACACGACACTGAAGTCCTAGAAAGAGCGTTCATGCCCAGTATCCACACTAAACTAATGAAGAATTAGATTCTCTGGGCTGGTCACTTAACTCGCATGCCAGATCACGAGCTCCCTAAACGAATTTTTTACCGCGAGTTGCGTTGTGGTAAACGCTCTCAAGGCGGTCAGAGGAAACACTTTAAAGACACTGAAAATCTCACTGAATGCATTTGGAATTCATCATGACACCTGGAAGACTACAGCCAGAGACTGAAATTCGTGACCTACATCATTACGCAAGGGTGCAGTCATGTGTGAGGCAACCAGGACTGCAAGAGCTGTGAAGAAAAGGCAGAACAATAAAACCACTGCAGGAAATCCTCCTCCAGAAACGTCAAGCATTCTTTGTCCACATTGTCAAAGAACATTTCGATCCAAAATGGGCCTTATCAGCCACCTTAGAACTCACGGCTCCATACTTTCAACCCCAATGGATGAACTGAATAGTCATCATCATTCTTGATGGACAAACAACAACAACAACAACACGCACGGCAAACGAAATAGAGGAAGACCAAATTACTCACGGATAAAAGCAGTTGAACGAACAATATGAGAAGGGCATGAGCAGATATGCATGGAATGCATACATATATGAGGGAAAGAGAGAGCTGTTTTGAGGGTGTATGTCCCAATGTGGACAAAAGAAGAAAGAGGAGGAAGAAATATAGTTGATATAATTCAATTCTGCATGTGTCACAAAGCAGAAACAACATATTTTATAAATAATTTTCACCATTTGTGTATTTCCCCCAAAACACCATTCAGAATTTGCTAATTCCACCAATTTTCCTCAATATCTTTGAGAACTTGCTCATACTTGATGTTTTCTCCAATGCATGTAAGAATTTCCTTATTTGATATATTATGTATACAACTCATTGTTTGCATCTTATGATACCCTAGCACAGGGGTCACCAAACCTTTATCACGGCGGGCCGGATAACTGACAAAATGACGAGCGCGGGCCGGATAACTGACAAAATGACGAGCGCGGGCCGGATAACTGACAAAATGACGAGCGCGGGCCGGATAACTGACAAAATGACGAGCGCGGGCCGGATAACTGACAAAATGACGAGCGCGGGCCGGATAACTGACAAAATGACGAGCGCGGGCCGGATAACTGACAAAATGACGCGCGCGGGCCGGATACTCATTCTGTACAATACTTGCGCCCGGCTCCGTGGCGAAGGTCTTACGGACGCGGTTCGTAATCCTGTATACCCACGTTCGAAATACAGCTACGATCGATTTGGCAGCAGACAACGTTGCGCTGGTTTTTACGCTATGTTATGGGTGCCGGTCGTTCGAAAAGCAATGGTAAACTGCTGAACGTAAACTTGCCAAGACATCAATAACAGCAAACAATGCTGGTGTTGACTGAAAACGTAATGTAAAGAATATACAACTAACTTTAACAATAATTGCAAGCTAGAACTAAAGCTCTGGGAACAAAGACGAAAAACTAAGTTAATCATGGAAAGGGCGTGCAATGCAAACAATCAAACAAACAAACAAACAAACAAACAAAGACAACCAACATATTTATATTTATTTACTAAACAAAGTTATCAAAGAAGGCGACGTTAGAAAAAAGATTAGACCTATTGTGCACATATCCGAATCTCACAAACTAAGCAGCAAAAGAGGATAGTGAATTTTGTGAAACTGACGTGTGGCTTTCAAAATACCATCAAAAACTTCAAAATACCATACCGTTTGATTAGGAATTGCTGTATCCAATCAAGAGAATTGCTTTCAAATGTTCATCAGTCAATCTTATTCGATGCGGTGACTTCACAGACTTCTTTTTTTGAAAATGGAAAATTGTTTGCACTTCCACGAAAATGACTTTCCCAGTTGTTGTTCCATGCATGCTGCAAACGGACGCCAACTCTTTCGTTATCTGAAAGTGCAAATTGACACCACAAATGAACACTAGAAGTTGTGACGTACTCGAGAGATCAATAGACCCATCCAGCGCCAGAGAATACTACAACAAGTTCCTAGCTTTCTCGCGTATCTGTAGCACTATGTTCTCTCCAAGTTCTTCTGTTGTCCGCACAACTGAACTTGCCGAAAGGCTGATAGTTCCAAACAAATCGGCTTTCTCAGGACAAAAGTCATTTGCTGCTTCGATCACACACACTCTTTAATGACGTTGCCATCAGTAAACGGTTTTCCTCCTTCTGCCATCTTATGCACTGTTTTGTAACTTGTACGAGTGACAGATTCATTTTCATCAAATTTTCTCGTGTAGAGATTTCTTTGCGTTTCAAAACCACGTTTAATGGTCTCATATTTCCCAGAAAACGTTTAATATGTTTGTGACAAAGTCTCCAGCTTCCCCATCATCTTTTGATTAAATTGGAGTAAATTCTCTTTAAAACCCTTATGTAATGATAGAAGAATCTATATTCGTGTTTATTCCTATATATCTATGTATAGATAGTACCTGTCTATAGTTTAAATCAACTCCTATTTAACGTTAGGAATGTAATATGAAGAAAAACGTTACTTTAGTATAAGGGGAGAGGCTTAATTTACAAAGTAGTGTACCCAGCCAAATCTACAAATTTGGCTACGACAATTTCACTATTTGGTCGGAGAAATTAATGGCAACGAACTCCCTGGCACGACCACTTCCGGTCAGGGGAGAAATAGCGAAACTCGACTTTTTGCAGTCCAGACGTCGGTGTAGAAACATATGCTAGTCACTAGGCTCTTAGAAAATACTTATAAAGTGTTAAGAGTTTTATCTTTGGCGCGTATTACGGCCATAAATATATTTAGATATATTAGAGAGATTCCCAGAGCAGCTTTTGTACCCGACAAGTGTGGTCAGAAGATTAAAAGGATTTGACACCTTCAGCACCAAGCTTTAGATGCGCCAACCTGTGTGACTCTTTGTGAAGCATCACTTACCACCATCTCACTTATGCCTACTAAATAGGGTTTACACTCACTGTGCAAATCAAAGGAGCAGAAGCAAAGATAAGTGGCCAAACTTACCGTTGGCCACCACCACCACCACCATCTACATAGTTCAGGCAAAAATTACCTCAGTGATTAAAAAGTTTAGTTGATGCAACATTATAGCAAGATAGGATACTAAGATAATAGAGGGAATTGTAACCCCCTTTTTCATGTACAGGGCTGACTCCCGTGGAGTACCCAACGTGTTTTCTATGATTAAAATGCAACATTGTTAGTTTCTAAAATTTACAACAGCTAGTTGTTACCTTACTTAGTAACCTTAGTCATAGTAGAGTGAGAAGATACGAAAGTTTGTCTCTTTTAAATATTTTACTCTGTCTTTCTCCGTGTCGGTGAGAGTGATTAGAGTTTGGGGGCTCGAGCTTTTTATTTCAGGCAACGTAGCTAGACAACATTGGCAGACTGTCTTTATCATACAAGTATAGCTGTACGCCATTCCTGTCTGCCTGAACACTGTCAGAAGATTAGACTTGCTCTGGGACCTTTATTCCGTCTAGAATTACGAGCTAGTCAGTCTTGTCTTCTCCAGTGACTTATTATTCTATTCATAGAAAGTCTATCTGCAGCAACTTTGATAAATTCCTTATCATCGTAGCTGATGCTACGCTACAATGTTGATGGATGTTTTGTTTCGTAGTTACGCTGAAGATTGTACTCTTTCAAAACGGCAACACTTTCGCTGCATATTACGCAGCTGGTTTTCTGGTCCTTTGTTTCCACACAGAAGTACTTTACTCCTCACTCGGCGTCCACTTTTTTTTTCCTACTAGCCATACTTAAGGGTGAAGTACACGGGATCTGAAAATGAAAAAGACATTACATTAGAAACATAATTAAAATCCTATTGAAACACAAGAAAAGCAGAGGACTAGGGGTCACTGGTGAAGCTACAGCTCATCAAAGGTACGTATATAGTTTATAGGTACCTTTGTGTAACCGCACAGAGATGATAGAGATAATAGCACAACGCCGACGGTTCATGGGCCGTAGAAGAAGAGAGAAATAAGTAGACAAAGAGAATCTCATTCTATCTCTACGGCTAACAAGAAAAAACAAAGATTTAGAGATATCAGAAGAAATTCAGGTCAGTGTACAGGGAATCAGAATAACATAATTATACAGATACAACATCTGGTTAATAATGCCAATCTTCTTCTTCTTCTTCTTCTTCTTCTTCTTCTTCTTCTTCTTCTTCTTCTTCTTCTTCTTCTTCTTCTTCTTCTTCTTCTTCTTCTTCTTCTTCTTCTGCTGCTGCTGCTGCTGCTGCTGCTGCTGCTGCTGCTGCTGCTGCTGCTGCTGCTGCTGCTGCCGCTTCTTCTTCTTCTTCTTCTTCTTCTTCTTCTTCTTCTTCTTCTTCTTCTTCTTCTTCAGCGTTCCGAGCCATTGAGGTTCTTTGCTGCAGATACAATCCGTCTCCATTCGTCTCTCTGGTGGACCTTCTCTTGCCAGTCGTTGATTCCAAGTGCTTGTAAGTCTGTATATGTATTATCTCTCCACCGTATTCTTGGTCTACCTCGGGGTCTACGGTCATTTATTTCCTGAGTGTAAGCGAGTTTTGTTTCCCTATTATCTTCCATTCTTTCTATATGCCACAGCGCTTGTAGTCTATTAGCCTTCATGATATCAGTGATTAGCGGGGACTTAAACAGATCATAAATATCTTTGTTACTTCTTCTTTTCCACTCTCCACTTTGTGTATCCTTAATGGGTCCAAAGATGCGTCTTAAAATTTTGTTCTCAAAGGTTTGTAACAAGGCTTCGTCTCATTTCGTTGTACTCCATGTTTCAGATCCATACAGCACAACTGGTCTGATCAGTGTTTTGTATATTGTGAGGCAAAAATTACCTCAGTGATTAAAAAGTTTAGTTCCCAAGGCCAAAAAGGCGGGAACATGGCTTTACTGGGCTGCTATAGGCACGCGAACACAATATCCCAGCATCCTATACATTTTTTACCAAGGTATCAAGGGAATGCCAATGCCCTAATATATAAAATTCATGATTAGATGCAATGACAAAATAGGCATCCACATGAATAAACATACACATGATCATCCTTCACAGTACCATTGATATTCCATCACAGCTTGGGTAGTCATCCAACACAGTACCAGTGATCCTCATCACAGCATGGATAATCATCCAACACTGTAACTGTAGTCTGATACACAACACCAGCAATTATCAGACAACAAGATGGAACAAAGGTCATTCATTCAGTAGCATGTCCTTTGCAGAACCTCGCTCCCATAACAACCTTCCGGAAAACCTCTTGATCATAAGCAAGATTTCCTGCTTCAGATACATCCATCTGGAGATCATCCGCCACATCCTGCACCCATCTTCTCTTTGCCTTTCCTGTTCCTCTCTTCCCAGGCATATATCCCTCCATTATTGTTCTCAGGCACAGACATAGGTATTATGTTCCAATATTCCTATTTAAACTATGAAGGTTCGTTCAAACTCACTCCACAGCAGATAATCGTCAATCCACAATCAAGATCCTCTTGGATCTTTTGGATCTTCACAGGGCCTGTCTACCCTCTCAACTGCGGTCTGGAAAAACAGTGGCTACGCTCGGTCGTGCCTGGGGCATGTTCGCCCATATACTTGGTAGTGGCTCAGGGGTTTAAGTTCAAACCCTCTGCTGAAAATTAGACATCAGCATCTCTTCGGCCTAAGTTGTTCCCAATGCCAAAGAGGCGGGAACATGGCTTTACTGGGCTGTTATAGGCACGCCAACACAACATCCCAGCATCCTATACATTATTTACCAGGGTATCAAGGGATATGCTACTCCATACTCTTGTAGAGTCGCGGAAGGCGGCGTCATTTGGTAATAGAATATATCTCATAATAAGGTTCGCGAAATTTAAAAACAGGGCCACCTAAATAAACAACCTAGTGCAGCCAGGAGGTCGCCGCACGTGTGAAGATCTCCTATTATTCTAAACATAATATTTACATTTAAATTGTATCACAACGTCTCATGTTTCATAGTTATATCAAGCAAGTTCGAGTACCGACGGCGGGCCGGATGAAATGACGTCGCGGACCGGATCCGGCCCGCGGGCCATAGTTTGGTGACCCCTGGTCTAGGTAATAGGAATGAGAGAGATGACGCGATTAATAGGCGAAGTGAGTAGGACAAAACCTGGTCTGGCACAGTCAAGGCCTGCATGCACTTATTTTCGCACTGGCGAAAGGCCGTGTAAGCTTATGGGGCTTATGTTGCCAAATATTACAAATAGTCCCCCCCCCCCACTTTACCTCCCTTCTTTCTCTCTCTCTCTCTCTCTCTCTCTCTCTCTCTCTCTCTCTCTCTCTCTCTCTCTCTCTCTCTCTCTCTCTCTCTCTGCTAAATGCTGGTGCAATTACGTTTGCTTAGAGAATATTTCAAATATCATAATGACATGATGGTAATGCCTTGATTGATCACTACACTTATGTTCAAGCATTCTGCGGAATTTTTTTTTTTTTTTCGTATATCCTTCTTCTTCTTCTTTCATTCGCTTGAAATATGTCTATAACTGCAGTGCTGTCTCTTGTATGAATTGAACTGTCTTTTTCAGTTCACACAGCGGTCCATAGAGTTTATCTTCCACTGTCGTCTCTCTAGGCCAGAAGGTTTGCCTAGATATGTTATATTTTGGGCAGTCTTGGAGTATGTGCTCTGCTGTCTGCGACGCCAATCCACATGTACACATGGCTGTTTCACCAATCTTGAATTTTGTATACATGTGGTTGCGTAATCTATTGTGCCCTGTTCTGAGGCGCAGAATAATGACTTGTTCTGGTCTATCCATAACGTGGTAGTCATCTTGAGCAGGTTTTGGTGGCTTTCTGACTGATTTGATCATTCTTTTCTTTTGGTGGTATGTTACAGGCATTTCAGGCTGTTCTTCTTTGGCTCCTTCCTTAGCCAATGATCAGCTCTGTCGTTCTCGGGTACTCCACAGTGGGATGGTATCCACTGTATGGTGACCTTATGCTGACTGCTAAGTTCAGAAAAGTAGTGTCCTTAGTACTGGCAATTTCCCAGACAGGAGCGCCTCGAGTACTGATTTTGCATCTGTCCATAGCACCACAGGTTGTGTAGCATTGCTGGTATTTAGTAATTTCTCTGTTGCTATCTTGATTGCCTCAATTTCAGCATCGTAGTTATGGCAGTACTTCCTGTCGGTACTCTAGCTGTGTCCCTGGTATTATTTGGGTATTCTATGTACACTCCCGCTCCTCTATTTCGAACAGCATTTTGTGCTGACCCATCTGTGTAGACTCGGATCCAGAGGTCCTGTGGGTATTCTTCATCAAGGAAGCTGAGAAGGGTTGTTCTGCGCTGCACACTGTTCTGATCTTCCTTGTCAAATATTCCTCTCACTTTTGTCTGGATTTGTAATGATAGTCTATGCTCATCTTTCCATGGAGTTCGCTCTGGAATAGTTGTTAGGGGGATACCAACTGTGGGCAGATCGGTGGTTTCTCTGCAGAGTCGTTTGGCCTGGTGGATAAAACTACTTCTTTTCAACCGCCCCATAGCTAGGTTTTCAAATCTGTTCTTCATAGGGTGGCCTGGCAAGCTGAGAACTTTTCTGCTTGTATTAGCGTTTTCGTATCTCTGCGCTCACTCAGTGCTTGTGTCCTCCCCATCTTCTCCATTTCCACTAAAGGGGTTGATCTCATCCCTCCTGTGGTGACTCTAAGTGCTTGATTTTGCACTTTGTCCAGCTCTTGTAGTGTGGTTTTTGCTGCCGAACACCATGTAGTTGACCCGTATTCCAGGTGTGGTCGTATGCTCTGTTGATAAACTTTGCTAAGTATTTTCCCACTGGCTCCCCATGTGGTTCCACTTAGCTTTCTCAGGATGACTATTTTCCTTCTGGCTTTTGCTACTGCTTTGTTGATGTGCTTTCTCCATGTCAGCCTGCCATCAAATGTTACTCCAAGGTATGTTGGTTCTTTATCTTCTCGTAGGGGTGTTCCATTTATCTGGATGGTCCCTGCCTTTTGTTTTGGAGAGAGGGTAAATAGGGTGGTGCTGCACTTGTCAGTGTTTATGCTGACACACCATCTATTTGCCCATGCAACAAATGTATCTACATCTCTTTGTAGTAATCTGGTGGCCACTGATGCATGTTCATTTGTGCTCCATAGAACCAGGTCATTGGCATACATTGCGGCTTTAATTCCATGCGGTAGATTAGCAACGAGATCATTGATGAAGATTAGAAAGAGTGTGGGGGACAATACTCCGCCCTGGGGAACTCCATGACGGCAGTAGTACTTTCTTGCTCTTTAGTCCGTCTATCTGTACTCGGGCTCTTCTGTTGTGCAAGTATGCTTTCACCCATTTGTACATTCTTCCATTGACTTTGCAGTTTCTCAGTTTATTCATCAGACCTTCTTTCCGGACTTTGTCAAAGGCTTTCTTCAAATCTATCCATGCCGCAAGCACCAGCTTCTTCTCTTGGAATGCATCCTCAATTTCTTGAGAGAGGTAAGTTGTCTGATCTTCCGTAGAGTAGCACTGCCTAAAGCCAGCCTGCTGTGGCACAAGGATGTTTTTACTTTCAATGTACCACTGCAGTCTGTGATTGATGATGCGCTCCAGTGTTTTGCAGAGACAGCTGGTGAGGCTAATTGGTCTGCAGCTAGAGGCAATGGAACTATCTTTACCTGATTTTAGAAGGGGTATCATGATTGCTTCTCTCCAGGCTTGTGGAACACTGCCTAAGGTCCAACTGTTATTGAAGATCTGCAACAGCTTTGCTTTGGCCTCTGTTCCTAGGTTGCTGATCATTTCATTGGAGATACCATCAGCTCCTGGTGACTTTCTCATTTTCAGTTTTGATATGACTAGCTCCATTTCGCTGATTGTGATGGGTGCCTCCAGAACCTCATGTACTATTTCCTTCTGTCCTGTATGTTGCCGTTTCTCTTGAATCTCTTGTTGTTTCTCTGGACTGATTTTGATATTGTTATCTTGTGCGAATGAGTCCGCAAAATGGTCAGCTGCTTGCTTTCTTGTTAAGATGTCTCCATCTTTATGTAGTGCAATTTTTGAGTTTCTCCCTGTGTCCTCATCGTTAAGTTGTTTTATTAGCTTCCACAATTTCCTTGTGTCTCTTTCAAAGTTCAGAGACTCTGTTTTTTCCTGCCAGCTTTTCCGTCTAGCCTGCAGCTTGGCCCTTTGAAATTTGGCTTTTGCATGCTGGAATTTATTGTGGTGCTCTTGGCTGGGTGTGGCCTCTGCTTGCTTTCTACATACTTCCACATCATTATGCAACTGTTCCAGTTCACTACTCCAGTAGGGTTTATATTGTTTACGGGCTCCTCTTGGTACTGTTTCTCGCGCTGCCTGTAGTATGCATTTCCCAAACTCTTCAACTACTTTATTTATGTCTTTCTCAGTGTTCAGGTTTCTAACCAGTATGCTGGTGCGATGCTTGTACACTGCCCAGTCTGCTTTCTTGTAGTTCCACCTCGAGAGGGTGCTGCTTTCACTTACAAGCTCATTTTCTACAGTTAGAAAGACTGGTCGATGGTCACTGCCACCTAGTTGTTTCCCAAAAATTCGTGTAATGTTCCACTCCAGGTCTGGTGAATGAAAAGCCAGGTCAGGTGTAGTTGTAGAGTGCCATGATCTCGAGTAGAAAGTATGTGGATCGGACGGCTTGTTAACCAAGATGAATCTATTCTCATCCTGCCAGTCTTCCAGTCTCTCTCCTCTCTGGTCCATGTGATCATAGCCCCAACTCTGCGAGTGGCTATTGAAATCGCCGCACACAATCATTTTTTCTGTTAATGGTAGTGTGTCCAGTGCCTGTGGACGGTCACATGGACAGTAGTAATTGATCAGATGTAGGTCTGTATAGCCTGTTTTAAGTTTAAGTGTCTGATGCTCAGCCCCTTCCATATAGACTTCGATTTGGGAAGCAGTGATGTTATTTTTTACAAGGGTAAGTATCCCACCTTTTCGCCTGTCATTTCGGTCAGATCGATAACACTGGTAGCCTCTGATTTTGAAGGCTATATTTTCGTTGAGGTGAGTTTCTTGCAAGCAACATATGCTTACTTTTTCTTTGTCCAGGATGTTTTCTAATTCTACTTTTTTGTTGCTGACTCCCTCCGCATTCCAGTGCATTATTTTAAGTCTTAGTTTAGTATGGCCAGCTGTTCTATTCTCATGTTCCCTGGCTCCACAGGACATCTGAGAAGGACCTCCAGTAGTTGGGGTTGGACCCTTTCGGGACATAGGGCCCGGCACTGCACCTGCCTGGGGGTCCAAAGCAGGGCGAGCACCATAACGTTTAGCAGCAGTCGACATATTCCATTTTGCGGGGTTTTCTGTTTTCTGATTTCTGTGGTGCACCTCCTGGCTGGTTGCCTCCGTCTTCAGCACCTTTCATTTGCTAGAGCAGACTGTGGTCTCACTGAGTTTAGATGTGTACACACGCACACACGTGTCTAAACATGCATGTATGTGTATACACATCTAGAGCACACTGGTTATTTTCCGGCGTAAGATACTCGCCGTCGCCCTTTCTCCTGTTAGTTACAACAGTTCCGTCACGTGAAGGCCAGGAGTTGGACTTTTGCTGCAGAGGTTATGTATTCACGAGTCATTGGAGTATTTAAGCAATGTTGGGCGCACACCCCAACACTGCGCCCCGGCTACATACAGCAATTTGGAACCTCGTATATCATATTTACATCGCTGTCAACAACAGCATTTTACCTCTGTTGTTAATGTCTTTGCAAGATTACGCACAGTATTTTGCATTGCTTACTGAGCGACAATCTCAGATACCCTTGTAAGTAACCAACGCGACCCAATTCCCTACCGAATCTCGCGCAGCTGTTTCCCCACACGTGGATATGCGGGATTACGGAGAAAATCGTTAACACCTTCGCCAGGGAGACGGGTTCCGCGGAATTGCTAGATATCTAAAAGCAAAACACCCCGACAAACAAAACTGATGGTCCTTCATTATTATTCTGATGATCATATTGTTCTTGTCTTGTATCATCATAAAGGTCTTTCACATAATCTGACCACGCATGTAAAATCTGATCTTTTTCTATTATGATTTTGCCGTCTTTGGTTTTTAGGCAACCTGTTGATGTGTGTGGTCTTTTGTTAGTGATGTCGTTAATTCTTGTGTGCATTAATTTGGTATTCTGGGTTTTGTGTTGGTTTTAAATTTCCTTGCAATTTTCCTCAAGCCATGTTTCTTTTGCCTCTTTGCATAGCAGTAGCTTCCTAATTTTCCAGTGAATCTCTTCGTATATTTCCTTGTTATTTTTGTTATTTCTTCTTATTTCCATGAGTTTTAAGATGTCTTCCATCATCCATTTCTTGCGCCCTATTATCTTTATTTTTTGGATTATTATTGTTGTTAGCTTCTTGACTGATTTCTTGTCTTTTTTCAATTGGTCACTGACGTCTTGAAATAATATTGCATTGCCATATCGGACAATGCATCGAATCTGTTCTTTACCTCTACGTTGAATTTATCTTTTATCTCCTCACTCTTCAGTACCTGTAGACCAAACTTTGCGTTTCTATTTGTATATTTGACTTTCTTTAAGTTTATATGTAAATGAAATGTTTTGCATATCCTTTACAGGACATCGCTGTCAACAGCAGCATCTTTCGGCTGATTGTTGATTTCTTGGCAAGATTACGCTCAGTAGTTTGCCATTGCTTTCTGAGCGGCCGGTTCAGTTATCCCACAAGTCACCAGCGCGGGTTGAACCGCTTCCAGTTCTCGCCTCGCTGCGAGACCCTGCGTGGATAAACGAGACTACAGAGAAAGTGGTGTAACCCCTCAGCCAGAGAGACTGGCATATGTAAATTGCTTAAGATTAATCTATGGTTGCAGTAGCAATCTGCGCTTGGTAGGGGGACATAAACATCTAATATTGTTACAAGGGAGGTTACTAGAAATTAAAAAGGAAAATGGTATACCTTGCTACAATACCACTAACTAACGTCAAAATCTTTTAATTTTATTTGACAAATAAAGAAGTTAATACCTTAGTGACTTTTTCTAATAAAGAGAAGATATCTATTAAAGTATTTATAAAACATTTGTTTAATCTTTTTTTTACTTACATTTTATAACCAACTTTTTCAATTCTACGTTTATGTTTAACTCTGAAAACTGTACTTTTAATGATAAGTGGCTGATAAAGTTGAATCAATTTCCCCTCTGTGGGGAAACAACATTTTTTTACTGGCCTCTTAAGGCCACCCACAATTTACAGAATATTTACTTACATTAACGGCGAAAGACCTTGGAAGTCTATGGGGTTTGTGTTGATAAATACGTTTAGAGGAAATGTCATTTATGTTTGTAAATTTCATTCAGTTTGAACAAATAGTTCTCTCTCTCTCTCTCTCTCTCTCTCTCTCTCTCTCTCTCTCTCTCTCTCTCTCTCTCTCTCTCTCTCTCCCAAATGCTGGTGCAATTACGTTTGCTTAGAGAATATTTAAAATATCATAATAACATGATAGTAATGCCTTGATGGGTGCCCCCTTCTCTCCGCTAGCCTATGGGACACCCTTGGGCAAGGTGGAGTACCCGTTTAGCCTCCCGATCAGGGTTACGTGAAGCCATGCGTGCAGGTGGTGGATGAAGTTGAAGAGCAGCCGACAGATAGTTGTAGGTTATGGTATCCACAGCTTCACGACGGAAGGCAGATGATCTCTGTTTTGGGAGATATTGGCTACGGTCATCGACCAGTATGGTCACTGCTAGGAAGGAAAGCAATGGCAAACTACCTTCTTTACAGATGCCAAGAATATCATGTACTGAAGTTTTATCGATAATCAGAGAAACGCGCAAATGTGTGCTCCATAGGAGCAGCCTCGCCCGGTAGGGGTAGTCATGTGCACCAGGTGACTCCAGACCGTCATCAGGAGACTGAGTGCAAAAGAATATCAACATTCAAAGTAGGAACATGGAATGTAAGAACTATGAGTGGGGATGGGACATTTGATAACATTAAGAATGAAATGAGAAGATTAAATATTAACCTGTTAGGTGTACGTGAGACCAGATAGACAGGAATGGGCATTATGACATCTGAGGAATATAGAATAATCTATTCCGATGGAGAGAAACAACAGAGAGGAGTAGCAATTATAATGGATACAGAAAGAGAAAAATCGATCAAAGGATATTGGACTGTATCAGACAGAGTGTTACTGGTGAAGTTGAGTGGAAGACCTTTTGATGTCAACGTCATACAAGTTTATGCACCAAAAGCAGACAGTAGTGATGACAACATCGATGAATTTTATAGTGATTTAGAGAAAGCCTTCAAGAAATGCAAGAATTCTGAAGTAACTATCAAAGTTGGAAATCAAGAGGACGGATGCATAGTGGGCAAGTATGGACTAGGGCAGGGGTCACCAAACTTTTTTTCACGGCGGGCCGGATAACTGACAAAATGACGAGCGCGGGCCGGATACTCATTCTGTACAATACTTGCGCCGGTCTTCGTGGCGAAGATCTTACGGACGCGGTTCGTAATCCCGTATACCCACGTTCGAAATACAGCTGCGAGCAATTTGGCAGCAGACAACGTTGCAATGGTTTTTACGCTATGTTAAGGGTGCCTGTCGTTTGAAAAGCAATGGTAAACTACTGAACGTAAACTTGCCAAGACATCAACAACAGCAAACAATGCTGGTGTTGACTGTAAACGTCCTGTAAAGGATATACAACTAACTTTAACAATAATTTAAAGCAAGAACGAAAGCTCTGGGAAAAAAGACGAAAAACTAAGTTAATCAATTAAAGGGCGTGCAATGCACATAAACAAACAAACAAACAAACAAACAAACAAACAAACAAAGACAACCAACATATTGATATTTATTTACTAAACAAAGTTATCAAAGAAGGCGACATTAGCAAAAAGTCATCAGACATATTGTGCACATATCCGAATCTCACAAACTAAGCAGCAAAAGAGGATAGTGAGTTTTGAGAAACTGACGTGTGGCTTTCAAAATACCATCAATGTTTGGTTTGGAATTGCTGCATCCAATCAAGAGAATTGCTTTCAAATGTTCATCAGTCAATCTCATTCGATGTGGTGACTTCACAGACTTCCTTTTTGAAAATGTTAGCTCACAGACATATGTTGTTCCAAACATTGTGTCACACCAGCGGCAAATTTCTTACGTTTCGGAGACTCAACATCAGGTAAGCAGCAGTACTTCCTTCTCAACGAGCTCCAACTGTAATTCAACTGGCACACCATTAAGGTTACAATCAAACGGATTCTGGAACAGAAGGATGTCACTCTCAAATCTGTCAAGATCTGAAAATATCTCCAAACTCTTTGAAACAGTGAAAATAAGAAAGGTTTTCTCTTTCCAGTTGTGCTTCCAACAATGACAGCTTTCTTCGAAATCATTTGATGGTTCTGTAGAGATCACAGACGTGGTAATACTTTCCCTGAAGTTTCAAGGTCAGTTCATTCATATCGATCAAAATTGACAACTTTGACAGCCAGGTAGGATCTGACAGCTGTGAATCAGCTTTATCTTTTTCAGTGAGGAAAACATCTATTACGTTTCGGAGCTTGTAAAAACGAAGCAGGACTTTACCGCAGCTGAGCCACCTGACTGATATATGATAAGGCAAGTCACAGAATTCAGAATCAATTTCTTCAAGAAAAGCCTAGAACTGACGATGAATGAGTGCATGTTCCCGAATAAAGTTCACAGCAGAAACTACTGGTTTCAGTACACAAGAAATATCTAAATCTTTCCCACAGAGTACTTGCTGATGTACGATGCAGTGTATGAACAGAGCGCCCGGAATTTGCAAATCTTCCAAATGAGTCCTGATCTGCCCCAACAGACCCTTCCTCATTCCAGTCATGTTTTTTCCCCTCATCAACTATAACACATCGAAGCTGATTCCACCAAAGGTTATAGTCTTGGAAAATTGTTTGCACTTCCACGAAAATGATTTTCCCAGTTGTTGTTCCATGCATGCTGCAACCGGACGCCAACTCTTTCGTTATCTGAAAATCCAAATTGACACCACAAATGAACACGAGAAGTTGTGACGTACTCGAGAGATCAATAGACTCATCCAGCGCCAGAGAATACCTCAACAAGTTTCTAGCTTTCTCGCGTATCTATAACACTATGTTCTCTCCAAATTCTTCTGTTCTCCGCACAACTGAACTTGCCGAAAGGCTGATAGTTCCAAACAAATCGGCTATCTCAAGACACAAGTCATTTGCTGCTTCGATCACACACACTCTTTAATGACGTTGCCATCAGTAAACGGTTTTCCTCGTTCTGCCATCTTATGCACTGTTTTGTAACTTGTACGAGTGACAGATTCATTTTCAGCAAATTTTCTCGTGAAGAGATTTCTTTGCGTTTCAAAACCACGTTTAATGGTCTCATATTTCCCAGAGCGTAATTTTCCAGAAAACTTTTAATATGTTGATGGATGTTTTGTTTCGTAGTGGCGCCGAAGATTGTACTCTTTCAAAACGGCAACACTTTCGCTGCATATTACGCAGCTGGTTTTCTGGTCCTTTGTTTCCACAAAGAAGTACTTTACTCCTCACTCGGCGTCCACTTTTCTTTTCCTACTAGCCATAATTAAGGGTGAAGTACACGGGATCTGAAAATGAAAAAGACATTACATTAGAAACATAATTAAAATCCTATTGAAACACAAGAAAAGCAGAGGACTAGGGGCCACTGGTGAAGCTACAGCTCATCAAAGGTACATATACAGTTTATAGGTACCTTTGTGTAACAGCACAGAGATGATAGAGATAATAGCACAACGACGACAGTTCATGGGCCGTAGAAGAAGAGAGTAATAAGAAGACAAAGAGAATTTCATTCTATCTCTACGGCTAACAAGAAAAAACAAAGATTTAGAGATATCAGAAGAAATTCAGGTCTGTGTACAGGGAATCAGAATAATGTATTGGTAAAGATACAATAACATCTGATTAATAATGCCAATGCCCTAATAAATGAAATTCATGATTAGATGCAATGACAAAATAGGCATCCCCATGAATAAACATACACATGATCATCCCTCACATTACAAATGATATTCCATCACAGCTTGGGTAGTCATCTAATACAGTACCAGTGATCTTCCATCACAGCATGGATAATCATCCAACACTGTAACTGTAGTCTGATAAACAACACCAGCAATTATCAGACAACAAGATGGAACAAAGGTTATTCATTCAGTAGCATGTCCTTTACAGAACCTCTCTCTCTCATAACAACCTTCCGGAAAACCTCTCGATCACAAGCAAGATGTCCCGCGTCCGATACATCCATCTGGAGATCATCCGCCACATCGTGCACCCATCTTCCCTTTGGCTTTCCTCTTCCTCTCTTCCCAGGCATATATCCCTCCATAATTGTTCTTAGGCACAGACATAGCTATTATTTTCCTATATTTCTATTTAAACTATGAAGGTTCGTTCAAAACTCACCCCACAGCAGATAATCGTCAATCCACAATCAAGATCCTCTTGGATCTTTTGGATCTTCACAGGGCCTGTCTACCCTCTCAACTGCGGTCTAGAAAAACAGTGGCTACGCTCGGCTGTGTCTGGGTCATGTTCGCCCATCTACTTGGTAGTGGCTCAGGGGTGTAAGTTCAAACCCTCTGCTGAAAATTAGACATCAGCATCTCTTCGGCCTAAGTTATTCCCAAGGCCAAAGAGGCGGGAACATGGCTTTACTGGGCTGTTATAGACACGCCAACACAACATCCCAGCATCCTATACATATTTTACCAGGGTATCAAGGGATATGCTACTCCATACTCTTGTAGAATTGCGGCAGGCGGCTTTATTTGGTAATAGAATATATCTCATAATAAGGTTCGCGAAATTTATAATAGGGACACCTAAATAAACAACCTAGTGCAGCCAGGAGGTCTTCGCACGTGTGAAGATCTCCTATTATTCTAAACATAATATTTACATTTAAATTGTATCACAACGTCTCGTGCTTCATAGTTATATCACGCAAGTTCGAGTACCGACGGCGGGCCGGGTGAAATGACGTCGCTGGCGGATCCGGCCCGCGGGCCGTAATTTGGTGACCCCTGGTCTAGGTGATAGGAATGAGAGAGATGACGATTAATAGGCGAAGTGAGTAGGACAATACCTGGTCTGGCACAATCAAGGCCTGCATGCACTTATTTTCGCACTGGCGAAAGGCCGTGAAAGCTTTTGTTGCTTATGTTGACAAATATTACAAATAGTTCCCCCCTCCCCACTCTTCCTCTCTCTCTCTCTCTCTCTCTCTCTCTCTCTCTCTCTCTCTCTCTCTCTCTCTCTCTCTCTCTCTCTCTCTCTCTCTCTCTCTCTCTCTCTCTGCTAAATGCTGGTGCAATTACGTTTGCTTAGAGAATATTTCAAATATCACAATAACATGATAGTAATGCCTGATTGATCACTACACTTATGTTCAAGCATTCTGCGGATTTTTTTTTTTTTTCGCATATCCTATTTACATTGCTGTCAACAACAGCATTTTACCGCTGTTGTTGATGTCTTTGCAAGATTACGCACAATATTTTGCATTGCTTACTGAGCGACAATCTCAGATACCCCTGTAAGTAACGAACGCGACCCGATTCCCTACCGAATCTCGCACAGCTGTTTCCCCACACGTGGATATGCGGGATTACGGAGAAAATCGTTAACACCTTCACCAGAGAGACGGGCTCCGCGGAATTGCTAGATATCTAAAAGAAAAACACCCCGACAAACAAAATTGATGGTCCTTCATTATTATTCTGATGATCATATTGTTCTTGTCTTGTATCATCATAAAGGTCTTTCACATAATCTGACCACGCATGTAAAATCTGATCTTTTTCTATTATGATTTTGCCATCTTTGGTTTCTAGGCAACCTGTTGATGTGTCTGTTCTTTTGTTTGTGATGTCGTTAATTATTGTGTGCATTACTTTGGTATTCTGGATGTTGTGTTGATTTTAAATTTTCTTGCAATATTCCTCAAGCCATGTTTCTATTGCCTCTTTGCATAGCAGTAGCTTCCTAATTTTCCTGTGAATCTCTTTGTATATTTCCTTGTTATTTTGGTTATTTCTTCTTATTTCCATGAGTTTCAAGATGTCCTCCATCATCTATTTCTTGCCCCTGTTATCTTTAGTTTTGGGATTATCATTGTTGTTAGTGCAGCTTCTTGACTGATTTCTTTTATATTTTCAATTGGTCACTGACGTCTTGAAATAATATTGCATTGCCTTATCGGACAATGCATCGAATCTGTTCTTTACCTCTACGTTGAATTTATCTTTTATCTCCTCACTCTTCATTGCCTGTAGATCAAATTTTGCGTTTCTATTTGTATATTTGACTTTCTTTAAGTTTATATATAAATGAAATGTTTTGCATATCCTTTACAGGACATCGCTGTCAACAGCAGCATCTTTCGGCTGATTGTTGATTTCTTGGCAAGATTACGCTCAGTAGTTTGCTATTGCTTTCTGAGCGGTCGGCTCAATTATCCCGCAAGTGACCTCGCGGCGAGACCCTGCGTGGATAAACGGGATTACGGAGAAAGTGGTGTAACCCATCAGCCAGAGTGACCGACATATGTAAATTGCTTAAAATTAATCTATGGTTGCAGTAGCAATCTGCGCTTGGTAGTGGGAACATAAACATCTAATATTGTTACAAGGGAGGTTACTAGAATTTGAAAAAGAAAATGGTATACCTAGCTACTATACCACTAACTAACGTCAAAATCTTTTATTTTTATTTGAGAAATAAAGCAGTTAATACCGCAGTCAATTTTTCTAATCGTGGGAAGATAGCTATTAAATTATTTATAAAACATTTGTTTAATCTTTTTTATACTTATATTTTATAATCAACTTTTTCAATTCTACGTTTATGTTTAATTCTTAAAACTGTACTTTTAATGATAAGAGGTTGGTATTGTTGTTTCAATTTCCCCTCTGCGGGGAAATAAAATTTTTTTTTACTGGCCTCTTAAGGCCACCCACAATTTACAGAAAATTTACTTACATTAACGGCGAAAGACCTTGAAAGTCTATGGGGTTTAGTTGATAAATACGTTTAGAGGAAATGTAATTTATGTTTGTAAATTTCATTCAATTTGAACAAATTGTTCTCTCTCTCTCTCTCTCTCTCTCTCTCTCTCTCTCTCTCTCTCTCTCTCTCTCTCTCTCTCTCTCTCTCTCTCTCTCCCCCAAATGCTGGTGCAATTACGTTTGCTTAGAGAATATTTAAAATATCATAATAACATGATAGTAATGCCTTGATGGGTGCCTCCTTCTCTCCGCTAGCCTATGTGACACCCTTGGGCAAGGTGGAGTACCCGTTTAGCCTCCCGATCAGGGTTACGTGAAGCCATGGGTGCAGGTGGTGGATGAAGTTGAAGAGCAGCGACAGATAGTTGTAGGTTATGGTCTCCACAGCTTCACGACGGAAGGCAGATGATCTCTGTTTTGGGAGATATTGGCTACGGTCATCGACCAGTATGGTCACTGCTAGGAAGGAAAGCAATGGCAAACTACCTTCTTTACAGATGCGAAGAATATCAGGTACTGAAGTTGTATCGATAATCAGAGAAACGGCGTAAATGGGTGCTCCATATGAGCAGCCACGGCCGGTAGGGGTAGTCATGTGCACCAAGTGACTCCAGACCGTCATCAGGAGACTGAGTGCAAAAGAATATTAACATTGAAAGTAGGAACTTGGAATGTAAGAACTATGAGTGGGGATGGGAAATTTGATAACATTAAGAATGAAATGAGAAGATTAAATATTAACCTGTTAGGTGTACGTGAGACCATATGGACAGGAATGGGCATTATGACACCTGAGGAATATAGAATAATCTATTCTGATGGAGAGAAACAACAGCGAGGAGTAGCAATTATAATGGATACAGAGAGAGAAAGTTCGATCAAAGGATATTAGACTGTATCAGATAGAGTGTTACTGGTGAAGTTGAGTGGAAGACCTTTTGATGTCAACGTCATACAAGTTTATGCACCAACAGCAGACAGTGGTGATGACAGCATCGATGAATTTTATAGTGATTTAGAGAAAGCTATCAAGAAATTTAAGAATTCTGAAGTAGCTATCATAATGGGTGGCTTGAATGCCAAAGTTGAAAATCAACAGGACGGATGCATAGTGGGCAAGTATGGACTAGGGCAGGGGTCACCAAACTTTTTTTCACGGCTGGCCGGATAACTGACAAAATGACGAGCGCGGGCCGGATAACTGACAAAATGACGAGCGCGGGCCGGATACTCATTCTGTACAATACTTGTGCCGGTATCCGTGGCAAAGATTTTACGGACGCAGTTCGTAATCCCGTATACCCACGTTCGAAATACAGCTGCGAGCTATTTGACAGCAGACAACGTTGCGCTGGTTTTTACGCTATGTTATGGGTGCCTGTCGTTCGAAAAGCAATGGTAAACTATTGAACGTAAACTTGCCAAGACATCAACAACAGCAAATAATCCTTATATTGACTGTAAACGTCCTGTAAAGGATATACAACTAACTTTAACAATAATTTCAAGCCAGAACGAAAGCTCTGGGAAAAAAGACGAACAACTAAGTTAATCATGGAAAGGGCGTGCAAAGCACATAAACAAACAAACAAACAAACAAACAAGCAAACAAACAAACAAAGACAACCAACATATTTATATTTATTTACTAAACAAAGTTATCAAAGATGGCGACATTAGCAAAAAGATAGTTACATCAGACATATTCTGCACATATCCGAATCTCACAAACTAAGCAGCAAAAGAGGATAGTGAGTTTTGTGAAACTGACGTGTGCCTTTCAAAATACCATCAATGTTTGGTTTGGAATTGCTGCATCGAATCAAGAGAATTGCTTTCAAATGTTCATCAGTCAATCTCATTCGATGTGGTGACTTCACAGACTTCCTTTTTGAAAATGGTAGCTCACAGACATATGTTGTTCCAAACATTGTGTCATACCAGCGGCAACCTTCTTAAGTTTCGGAAACTCAACATCAGGTAAGCAGCAGTACTTCCTTCTCAACGAGCCCCAACTATAATTCAACTGGCACATCATTAAGGTTACAATGAAACGGATTCTGGAACAGAAGGATATCACTCTCAAATCTGTCAAGATCTGAAAATATCTCCAAACGCTTTGAAACAGTGAAAATGAGAAAGGTTTTCTCCTTCCAGTTGTGCTTTCAACAATGACAGCTTTCTTGGAAATCCTTTGATGGTTCTGTAGAGATCACAGACGTGGTAATACTTTCCCTGAAGTTCCAAGTTCAGTTCATTCATATCGACCAAAATTGACAACTTTGACAGCCAGGTAGGATCTGACAGCTATGAATCAGCTTTATCTTTTTCAGTGAGGAAATCATCTATTACGTTTCGGAGCTTGTAAAGACGAAGCAGGACATTACCGCAGCTGGGCCACCTGACTGATATACGATAAGGCAAGTCACATAATTCAGAATCAATTTCTTCAAGAAAAGCCTAGAACTGACGGTGAATGAGTGCATGTTTCCGAATGAAGTTCACAGCAGAAACTACTGGTTTCAGTACACAAGAAATATCTAAATCTTTCCCACAGAGTACTTGCTGATGTACGATGCAGTGTATGAACAGAGCGCCCGGAATTTGCAAATCTTCCAAATGAGTCCTGATCTGCCCCAACAGACCCTTCCTCATTCCAGTCATTTTTTTTCCCCTCATCAACTATAACACCTCGAAGCTGATTCCACCGAAGGTTATAGTCTTGGAAAATTGGTTGCACTTCCACGACAATGATTTTCCCAGTTGTTGTTCCATGCATGCTGCAACTGGACGCCAACTCTTTCGTTATCTGAAAATCCAAATTGACACCACAAATGAACACGAGAAGTTGTGACGTACTCGAGAGATCAATAGACTCATCCAGCGCCAGAGAATACCACAACAAGTTTCTAGCTTTCTCGCGTATCTATAACACTGTTCTCTCCAAATTCTTCTGTTCTCCGCACAACTGAACTTGCCGAAAGGCTGATAGTTCCAAACAAATCGGCTTTCTCAGGACACACGTCATTTGCTGCTTCGATCACACACACTCTTTAATGACGTTGCCATCAGTAAACGGTTTTCCTCGTTCTGCCATCTTATGCACTGTTTTGTATGCACTGCATATTACGCAGCTAGCTTTCTGGTCCTTTGTTTCCACAAAGAAATACTTTACTCCTCATTCGGCGTCCACCTTTCTTTTCCTACTAGCCATAATTAAGGGTGAAGTACACGGGATCTGAAAATGGAAAAGACATTACATTAGAAACATAATTAAAATCCTATTGAAACACAAGAAAAGCAGAGGACTAGGGGTCACTGGTGAAGCTACAGCTCATCAAAGGTAAATATACAGTTTGTAGGTTTGTGTAACCGCACAGAGATGATAGAGATAGTAGCACAACGACGACAGTTCATGGGCCGTAGAAGAAGAGAGGAATAAGAAGACAAAGAGAATTTCATTCTATCTCTACGGCTAACAAGAAAACGACGATTTAGAGATATGAGAAAAAATTCAGGTCAGTGTACAGGGAATCAGAATAATGTAATTGTAAAGATACAATAACATCTGATTAATAATGCCAATGCCCTAATAAATAAAATTCATGATTAGATGCAATAACAAACTAGGCATCCCCATGAATAAACATACACATGATTATCCTTCACAGTACAATTGGTATTCCATCACAGCTTGGGTAGTCATCCAACACAGTACCAGTGATCTTCCATCACAGCATGGATAATCATCCAACACAGTACCAGTGATCTTTCATCACAGCATGGATAATCATCCAACACAGTACCAGTGATTTTCCATCACAGCATGGGTAATCATCCAACACTGTAACTGTAGTCTGATAAAAAACACCAGCAATTATCAGACAACAAGATGGAACAAAGGTCATTCATTTAGTAGCATATCCTTTGCAGAACCTCGCTCCCATAACAACCTTCCGGAAAACCTCTCGATCGTAAGCAAGATTTCCTGCTTCAGATACATCCATCTGGAGATCATCCGCAACATCCTGCACCCATCTTCTCTTTGGCCTTCCTCTTCCTCTCTTCCCAGGCATATATCCCTCCATTATTGTTCTCAGGCACAGACATAGCTATTATATTCCTATATTCCTATTTAAACTATGAAGGTTCGCTCAAAACTCACCCCACAGCAGATAATCGCCAATCCAGAATCAAGATCCTCTTGGATCTTTTGGATCTTCACAGGGCCTGTCTACCCTCTCAACTGCTGTCTGGAAAAACAGTGGCTACGCTCGGCCGTGCCTGGTGCATGATCGCCCATCTACTTGGTAGTGGCTCAGGGGTTTAAGTTCAAACCCTCTACTGAAAATTAGACATCAGCATCTCTTCGGCCTAAGTTGTTCCCAATGCTAAAGAGGCGGGAACATGGCTTTACTGGGCTGTTATGGGCACGCCAACACAACATCCCAGCATCCTATACATTTTTTACCAGGGTATCAAGGGATATGCCACTCCATACTCTTGTAGAGCCGCGGCAGGCGGCTTCATGTGGTAATAGAATATATCTCATAATAAGGGTCGCAAAATTTATAAATAGGGCCACCTAAATAAACAACCTAGTGCAGCCAGGAGTTCTCCGCACGTGTGAAGATCTCCTATTATTCTAAACATAATATTTACATTTAAATTGTATCACAACGTCTCGCGTTTCATAGTTATATTAAGCAAGTTCGAGTACCGACAGCGGGCCGGATGAAATGACGTCGTGGGCCGGATCCGGCCCGCGGGCCGTAGTTTGGTGACCCCCTGGTCTAGTGTATCAATACAAGTAAAAATAATTATTATCGTTGGGGAAAAAGATGAAGCTAATGTAAAATTATAATACAAACCACGACGAGTTTAAATAAAATTAGTATGAATAAAATTAAAATTACATGGTTTTCCATTTTCGCTCTAACAGTAGATTCCGAGTAACATGGTTTTATAGTTTTATAGCAGTTACAAACACATAATCAGCTTCCCTCAGGATCCGGGGAACTGGCATGATTAGAAGAGTGAACTTGTTCCTGGGACTTCCATGACTATAGTTGTATTATATTAGAAACCAAAGACTTTTGGAAATATTACCTGCTTCGTAATGAGAGTCAACCAGATAGTGATTAGATCGCCATAGACAACGAACACCATTAATTCTGACTATCACCAGGATGCCATCTTTACTGATGCACTACCTGTACACAAGCGCTAGAAGTGGAATTGCTTCCACAACTGATGAAATCATCGTTAGCATCGTTTGACTAACAGAGCACACAAATCAAAATATGAGACTTGATATCCACATAACTAATTTTGGTATCTCATGGCACAGTTTTAATTATAAACACATTATATTACACCTGAACGCAAGCCATAAAACAAAAAAATCCGCCACAATGAAGAGTTCAACATTTGAAAACAGGGTTCGCGGGCAATGATGCTACCCACTACACTACCGCGGCCCCCTTTCATTGCAATACCGTTGCTTTTCTATTAGAGGACCTGATGTTTTGGTGCAAGATTTATATGTTTTAATGTTTATAAAGTAATATTTATAGGTGATATTTATATTTGGTTCTGGACACACCCATAGTGGAAATTACGTGGCTCTCCATTTTCATTCTGACAGATATGTCCGAGTAACAGGGTATAACATTGGTAAAAAGGTAAGTAAATATTAGTTATCCCATCGTAAGAGCTCGGAAACATCTCCCCCATATGCTGGCCTCACAACCTGTAAGTATTAAATTCAAAGGCAACAGTCATGCGTGCACTTATGAGAGTGAGTACTCGGTCACGAGAGCTGCATCCGTCATACTATCGTATCTTTCCCTTCTTCTGCAACAAGGAACTTCAGTTGTGATAGTCCCATCATTGAGTTAGCATTTGTAACACATCCCACTGCTTTCTACAGCACATGATAAAACACATACATGGAGTTACGTGTGCTTGTCTTTATAAAATTGACTGATAAAATGTCCCCTGCTCCAGGTCATTGTTAAGGAATCAGCCATTCACTCAACAGAAAAGAGATAATGTTACTTGTTCTGGCACAGCACGCATAATGAGAAGTCAGGTAAATATAATCTAACTTCAGTTTGGGATTACTTAGATTGGTAAGGCTACTAATATAGCAGCAATGTATAGCAATGTTATTGACCGTTATCTGCCTGTCTTCTGAATGACTGTCTGTCTTTCTGTCTGTCAATTTACAATTCTTCTATTAATCTATCTTCTGTCTGTCTATCAGTCAGTCTGTCTGTCTGACTGTCAATGTTCAATCATGATACCTACCTACCTACCTACCTACCTACCTACCTACCTACCTGCCTGCCTGCCTGCCTGCCTGCCTACCTACATACCAACCAACCTACCTACCCATCTGCTTACCTACTTACCAACCTACCTACCCACCCATCTACTTGCCTGCCCTTTTACCAACTTACCTCTGTACCTCCTTACCCTCCTTCCTACCCACCTACCTACCTTTCCGCCTGCCTGCCTATATATCTATTACTTTACCTTCCCCTATGTCCATTCGCATGTCCGTCTATATATGTATCTTTGCATACAACTATTGATCTTAACACATTTATTTAATTAGTGACCATGGCAGGGAACTGGCTAGCACTTTTGCCTACCGACCCGGTTCGAATCTCTATTGAGGCGCAGCGTTTTAATAATTAGCCTAAGCTCCCAGGTAGAATTGGTCTAAATTGAGTACAATGACATGTAATGCTCAGAAGCGGTGACCGTCGTGAAGCTGCCAAAACCATTCATCGAGTGGTTGTATAAATATAGGGCTGCACGCTATCATGCATGATACCCACCGATCCAATAGTAAAACTGCAAAGACCAGCAGGATGGGAAGTAACAGAGAAGATGAAGGAATAAATCGATCTAGCAGAAACCCTGCAACAGACAAGACGGTTCAAGCCAGCAATCCCACCTTGGGAACTAACAATCCCATTCACAGACACGAGCTTAGCAAAGACCATCACCACGGACACGGAGGACCCAGATGCGAGAGACACGGCTGAGGCGTACATAGAAGAAATCAGTAAGGGCAACCTCATAATATACACAGACGGGTCCAAGAACGAACAGGGAGAGGTAGGAGCAGGAGTAGTGGTCCCAGACTGGAAACTTAAGAAACGATTCAATCTAACAGACCAAACAGCAGTATGCACGGCCGAACTGGTAGCCATACTGAAAGGTCTGGAGATTGCAGCCGAAAAACCACCGCTGAGGCTATGTATATTAACAGACTCCCTGTCCTCAGTACAAACGCTCGGGAACTTCAATAGAGGTAACAGACCCGGCATAAAAGAGGAGATACTAGCGGCAGCCACCAACCTCAGGTACATGGGATGCCAAGTCACCATCGGATGGATACCAGCCCACAAGGGTGTCCCGGGTAACGAACAAGCAGACAGAGAGGCGAAACAAGAACTAACCAGCAGTAATAAAATCAGCACAGGCCTAGGAAAAGTAGAAGGTAAGAGTACCATCAAAAACTACATACTCCAGGAATGAAGGAAACAGTGGCGAGACAGCGCTAGAGGTCGTCATGAATACCGAGTACTGGGTGAACCCAGATACAAGCCACAAGTCAAGACCAACATGAAAGCACCGGCAAACAGACAGCTGTGGAGAATCAGACTAGGTAACTGGAAAGACACAAGTGAAAACCCATTCTGTAGAGCATGCTAGAAAACAACACCATTGAACACTATTTACTAACATGCGACAAGTACAATAGTGAGCGAAGGGAGCTCAGAGATTACTTCGTTAAAAGTGGGACTCCAATGACAATAACGAAGTGCCTACACACAAACAGCAACCCAGAAATACAGCGGCTGGTCAGACAGTTCACATGCAGAACAGGGAAGACCGCATAACCTTTCTGCATTGTTTGTATTTATATTTATGTTTAAAAAAAAACCAGGTGTCCTAAAGGTGACACACATATATATATATATATATATATATATATATATATATATATATATATATATATATATATATATATATATATATATATATATATATATATATATATATAAACTGTCGTCCTAAAGGTGAAAAAAAACAAAAAACAACTCTGCTGAGTGTGGCGGGGTGAAAGGCAGAATGGTGGGTTTGCTCTTCCGATAGGGCGCCTGAACTGAGCTGACAGGAAGATCGGGTCGTCTTGTTGTTGCACCAAACCCACTCGCGATGATGAAAAACTAGCAAACAAACGTAAACGTTCGGGCCGCTAATCGGGGGAACAACTTGAGACTTATACTTGAACTCTCTGCCTTTGCCTACATCGAGTCCTTATGAGGACTGGACATAACCGGGACCAGCCCCGGTGAGGACAACACAAGAAACAACAAGCACGTAGTAGGCCCGACCAAGGACCGATCTTATCAGGGCCAGCATAAAACAGAAAGAAAACAACCAGATAGCACAAAATAACTTTATCCGACGAACAGAGCGGAACCAATAAAACCAGTAGTAATTAGGACTAACAGTCCATGGAACCACTGCTCTCAACAATAACCACCGCTGAGAAAGCAAGTTAGACGAGACCGAATTTAGAATTTTTTTTTTTTTTTAAATTGGAATCAGACATGTGAAGGTCCCTTACATTTGTACTGTTACACTGTTTAGTTGTGTCCGGTTCGGTGACTCATAAAACGCCATAAATTCTGCCTCTGTTGTATGTGGCATTTTGGGAATTTGGAAGCAGTACCCACCTCGACCTACCCCACAATGAAGTAACGCTATGAGGATGGGATGGAGGGGATGGGTCCTTGGAAGCCAAAGTGTCCCATAATAGCTCTGGAAATCTAGGGGTTTCCCACGGATGTTGATTTCTTCCTTTCAAAATCTTCCTTCCCGAAAAGAGAACTTATTTAGCTCACGAGACCCCCACCTATGATCATTTTCCCTTTTAGGTGAAATGGTCACAGGAAATTTATAAGATTTAAAGTTCCCTTTTCTGAGTAACCTGGAACCTGGGAGATTATAATAGAACAGAACTTTGCTGTCTATTCGTGTTTACCCAGCCACCTGTAGTTCCAGATTCTACAATTATGTGATGTAGTTTCATTAACGAAACACATCTTATATATAAATTAGGATGTGCGTATCTCTGTATGTATGTATGTATGTATGTATGTATGACCTTTATACGCTCGCGAACGGCCCATCCGATTGAGATGAAATTTTCTACACGCCTTCCTTTCATTCCAGAGATGCCAACTGTCGCAGTTTTTTTTTCTTCTTCCTCCTCCTCCCTCCTCCCTCCTCCCCCTCCCAAAATACGTACGTCCAGGAAATGGTCTTCTACATAGACACTTCTCTCTGAGGTCCGCGATAACATATTAACCTGGTGGGATGGCAATCAATCATCCTACTACCTCCTCCCTCCTCCTCCCTTCTCCCTCTTCCTCCTCCCTCTTCCTCCCTCCGCCTCCTCCCTCCTCCCACTCTCTACTCCTCCTTCCTCCTCCCACCTCCTTCTCCTCCCTCCTTCTCCCTCTTCCTCCTCCCTCTTCCTCCCTCTTCCTGCTCCCTCCGCCTCCTCCCTCCGCCTACTCTCTCCTCCTCCTCCCTCCTCCTCCCTCTCCCTCCTCCTACTCCCTTCTCCTCCTCCTCCTCCTCCTCCTCCTCCTCTCTCCTCCTCCCTCCTTCTCCCTCTTCCTCCTCCCTCCTCCTCCCCCTCCACCTCCACCCTACTCCTCCCTCCTCTTCCTAATCCCTCCTCCTCCCTCCTATTCCTCCTGTCTCCTCCTCCCTCCTTCTCCCTCCTCCTTCTACCTCTTCCTCCCTCCTCCTTCTCCCTCCACCTCCTCCCTCCTCCTCTCTCCTCCTACTACCTCCTCCCTCCTCCTCCCTTCTCCCTCTTCCTCCTCCCTCTTCCTCCCTCCGCCTCCTCCCTCCTCCCACTCTCTACTCCTCCTTCCTCCTCCCTCCTCCTTCTCCTCCCTCCTTCTCCCTCTTCCTCCTCCCTCTTCCTCCCTCTTCCTGCTCCCTCCGCCTCCTCCCTCCGCCTACTCTCTCCTCCTCCTCCCTCCTCCTCCCTCTCCCTCCTCCTACTCCCTTCTCCTCCTCCTCCTCCTCTCTCCTCCTCCCTCCTTCTCCCTCTTCCTCCTCCCTCCTCCTCCCCCTCCTCCACCCTACTCCTCCCTCCTCTTCCTAATCCCTCCTCCTCCCTCCTATTCCTCCTGTCTCCTCCTCCCTCCTTCTCCCTCCTCCTTCTACCTCTTCCTCCCTCCTCCTTCTCCCTCCAGCTCCTCCCTCCTCCTCTCTCCTCCTCCTCCCTCCTCCTCCCTCTCCCTCCTCCCTTCTCATCCTCCCCCACCTACGTTCTCCTCCTCCCTCCTCCCTCCTCCTCCTTCTCCCTCCTCCTCCCCCTCCCTCCTCCCCCTCCTCCTCCTCCTTCACCCTCCTCCCTCCTCCTCCTCCTCCTTCACCATCCTCCCTCCTCCTCCTCCCTCCTCCTCATCCTCCCTCCTCCTCCCTCCTCATCCCTCTTCCTCCTCCTCCTCCCTCCTCCTTCTCCCCTTTCCCCCCTCTTTCTCTTAATCCCTCCTCCTCCCTTCTCCTCCCTCCTATTCATCCCTACTCCTCCTCCTCCCTCCTCCTCCTCTCTCCGCCTATCTCTTCCTCCCTCCTCCTCCCTCCTCTCTCTTCCTCCTCCCTCCTCTCTCTTCCTCCTCCCTCCTCCTCCCCCTTCCTCCTCCTCCTCCCTCCTCCTTCCTCCTGCTCCCTCCTCCTCCTCCCTTCTCCTCCCTTCTCCTCCTCCCCCTCCTACCCCTCCCTCCTCCCCCTCATCCGTCTTCCTCCCTCCTCCTTCTTCCTCCCTCCTCCTCCCCCTCCTCCCCCTCCTCCTCCCTCTCCTCCTTATCCCTCCTCCTCCATTCTCCTCCTCCCTCCTCCTCCTCTTTCTACCTCCTCCCTCCTCCTCCCTTCACATTCCTCCTCCTCCCTCTTCCTCCTCATTCCTCCTCCTCCTCTATCCTCCTCCCTCCTCCTCTCTCTACCTCCTCCCTCCTCCTCCCTTCACATTCCTCCTCCTCCCTCTTCCTCCTCCTCCCTCTCATCCTCATCCCTCCTTCTCCTCCCTCCTCCTTCTCCCCTTCCTCCTCCCTCTTCCTCCCTCCGCCTCCTCCCTCCTCCCACTCTCTACTCCTCCCTCCTCCTTCTCCTCCCTCCTCCTCCTCCCTCTTCCTCCCTCTTCCTGCTCCCTCCGCCTCCTCCCTCCGCCTACTCTCTCCTCCTCCTCCCTCCTCCTCCCTCTCCCTCCTCCTCCCTCTCCTCCTCCTCCTCCTCCTGCGATCTCCTCCTCCCTCCTTCTCCCTCTTCCTCCTCCCTCCTCCTCCCCCTCCTCCTCCACCCTACTCCTCCCTCCTCTTCCTAATCCCTCCTCCTCCCTCCTATTCCTCCTGTCTCCTCCTCCCTCCTCCTCCCTCCTCTTCCCTCCTCCACCTCCCTCTTCCTCCTCCCTCCTCCATTTACCCAAGACAGACAGACATACAGATAGTCGGGAACGGGATCTTATATGACTACTTATATGATTTAAATGATATGCTCTCCACCATGGGCTGGGCCGGGTCAGACAGACAGACAGACAGACAGACAGACAGATAGATAGACAGACAGACAGACAGACAGTCGGGAACGGGAGCTTATATGACTACTTATATGAATTAAATGAGATGCTCCCCACCAGAGTCTGGGCGAAGCCGGGCCGTGTCAGCTAGTAAATAATAAAATGTTTTGTCACACCACAATGTACTTGACAGAAGAATGCAGGAAAAGTTAATTTTGTTTATTAACCAAAAAGCTGTGGAAATAAGCCAGTAAAGCATTCATGAACATATGAACAATACACATCAGTCTATAGGATAATGTTCTAAATACACGAAGGAGAAGAGATCTCCTAGAAGATCTCATGGTGGTTCATTCATTTAGCCACTGTATTACACCACTGATTTCCTACCATTGTCTCTGCACTTCTGCTGGTTCTCAAGTTATCTGAATGTATAACTGATTATAACAAAGTTCTTCCTATTTGATTTGTAGTAAGACCTCAGCCATAATTTTGGATATTCTGCTGGTCTTTGTGATGTATTAAAGATCCTAGTGATCTTGATAGCGCCGAGCGTTGGGCGGCGCTTACCAAACCCGACACCCCACATTGTGCCAACGGCTTCGGGCGGAAGAGCGCAATTGGGAGGGTACAAGCCTTACCCTGGTGCGAGGAAATGCAAGCTAAAGACAAAATTGTCATGGCAGGGCAGACCAGGCCCTAAGCCTTGGTTGGCGACTGGTCTAGGATCGAAGCTCCGACAGGCGGACAGTTAGAGCATTGCTTTGCTGATCCGGCAGCTTCTGCAGCTTGTCTTGTTCCAGATGTAGGGGTGTTACCTTTCCTCTGGAGTGAACTAGGCAGGCCGAGAGAGGGATCATGCTGCATGGGCAACACATGATCTCTATATTTTAGCCCAGGCTTTGTGCTATGGAGAGGCAAGAGATGTACTAGCTCCCACCCTCTTTGGAATATACTTTTCACTTCTACTGAAATATGCATTTCGTGATCAGGATGATGGTATATACATTCACTCACGCTCAGATGGCGGCCTCTACAATGCTCAGAGATTGAAGGCTAAGACAAAAATTAGGAGGGTACTGATCAGAGAGTTGCTTTTTGCAGATGATGCTGCAGTTACGACCCACTCTGAGGAAGAATTGCAATGTCTACTATCTGCATTCTCCAATGCTTGTTCTGAATTTGGTTTAACAATTAGCAAAAAGAAGACACAGATTATGTCACAAGGTGCACATGGGGTACCATCAATCTTTATTGACGACGCTGAACTAGAGATAGTAGACCATTTTACATATCTAGGATCAGTGGTAAATAGCAAATTATCCCTAGATCAGGAAATCAACATCCGGATTGGTAAGGCAGCAACAACAATGAACAGGTTAAGAAAAAGAGTCTGGGAGAACAGGAAGCTTACTGCCAAAACAAAAGTCCTTGTCTATCAAGCCTGTGTCCTTAGTACTCTTCTCTATGGCAGTGAAACCTGGACAACTTACTCACACCAAGAGAACAATTTAAACAGCTTTCATATGCGGTGTCTGCGAAGAATTATTGGTATTAAGTGGCAAGACAAAATCACAAATACTGAAGTATTGGAAAGATCAGGTTGTGTGACAGTTTATTCCATACTCAGTCTTCGTAGACTTAGATGGATAGGACATCTTAGGAGGATGGATGATGGTAGAATACCAAAGGATATCTTTTTTGGTGAATTACAGATGGGTAAGAGATCTCAGGGTCGGCCTCTACTACGATACAAAGATGTGTGTAAGCGGGACATGATTGATACAGGCATTGATAATGCACATTGGGAGCAAGTCGACGATGAACGTGTTGCATGGAGGGCAAATATCAGAAATGGAATAAAGTCAAAGGAGAAAATTATTGCAGAAAAGTCACACACCAAGCGTTTGAGACGTAAGATGGTGCATGCTGGTGGAAATGACCACGTGTTCACATGCACCCACTGTGAACGGACATTTACAGCGCAAATTGGCCTTATCAGTCACACTCGCTACCGCCATAGTTAAAAGTTATTATGCCTTTTAAAGCACAAACTATCGTCTTTCAAGACGACAAGGTGCCAATGAATGAATGATCTTGATAAAAGTCATGAATTTCAGATCTTATGAATCATCAGAATAATCATGAATTTCAGATCTTATGAATCATCAGAATAGTCATGAATTTCAGATCCCATTGGGCACATTTCGGTAATGATCTGGAGACTATTAATCTTAGTCCGGAATTACAGATCCCTTTGAGTATCACTTTGTGAAAGATCTGCTATTGATCTTGATAATAGTCACGAATTACAGATCTTGTTGATCAGAGTAACAGTCATGAATTACAGATCTTGTTGATCAGAGTAACAGTCATGAATTACAGATCCCATTGGGCACATTTCGGTAATGATCTGGAGACTCTTGATCATATTAATCTTAGTCCTGAACCACAGATCCATTTGAGCACCACTTTGTTAAAGATCTGCTATTGATCTACAGATCTATTGAGCACCATTTGGGCAATGATCTGCAGAATCTGGATCATGACAATCTGCGAACACCGTCATCCTCACCTGACTCATAAGTATTTAAGACTCAGCAACAATGATGTTAGACAAAAGTCTTCCCATGAATCAGGCGAGGGACATACATTCGAGAACTCCCCAGGTGTAACATGATGGATCAGACCTCCCCATTCCCAGCCCGACACATTCATAAAAATACTTTTGATTTGAGCGGCGTTTCCAGATAGAAGGACGATTCTTGGAAATAGTATGTTCCAGAACGAGTTGGGGGAGGGCAGCGGTATGCGCTTGCTTTTTCATTAGCTAATAAGTAATGAGCCCACGCTATTCACTGGGCCACATTTGAAAATCTAGCAGTTAGACGCGGGATTCCACCGGGAGTGGTCGCTAGTTTGTGATGTGATGACCCAACAATGCCCTTAAAGATTCTATAATATATTGTTCTCTGGACAACAGGTACCACTTTAAAACATACTTTAATGTTGTAGTTATACCTAGTGAACGAAAGAGAAGAATATATGAATATGTTATGAATAAAATGTGAAAGTGAAAACCTAACTTCTGTGCGCCAGTATTCTGAATACTGCTGCTTCAACCTTGACATGTCTTTCACGCTGTATACTCCAAGTGCATATCAATCCCTTGATGTGACTGGTTGCGTATGCTTGATGAATGTATAGTACACTCAATGCAAATTCGCAAACCCAAACCCCTTGTGCATTCTTCATGCCTAGGATGACTCATTCTTAAATCAACTGTACCTATGCTCTCGCGAGTTAACATATGAGTTAACATATGGCAGTCTGAATTGGAATGAGTAATGAAACATGTACAAGTTCCTTGGTAAATTCTGAAGAATGTTGGAGTGAGTGAGTTGGTGATTTGATGAATAGCCTCTCACATCTAGTAGAAAGAAAGATGCTTCAATATCCATATGTAAGCAGGTTGTGTATGGCACGCCAGAATTGCTAAGTCCATGTGATGCCTGGTGGCTAAATTACGCTCAGAAGAATTAATATAATTTCTTTCTGAAGTATTACACTGTTACCTTTACTGTTGGTTGGTTCATAGAAACTAGTTCTTAAGAGAACCATAGGTTGTGAACCTGTGTCTTAGTCGGCTGAATATAATGTATGGCTCATGCAAATTTACAAGGACTAAACATGTTTTTCCCATATGTGCTTTGGTGCATATGTGAACAATTGCTATGCAATTGAGCTTCTGAAAGAGCACATGATGATGATGATGTACCTGTGAGACAAGTCTGGTGAAAAAGGGGTGAGGTCTGGCATTTCTGTGTAAGTGTATATGGAATGGAACATTCATGCACCAACATGACAACCATAGGAATGGATGTCTGGTCTGCTAATTGGGTAAATGCCATTAGTTAATACATATTGCATATTGCAGGTGTAAATGCCTATTTTCCATTTCCCTTCACAATGCCTGTCTCATGTTGCTATGTCACAATGCTTGCTGTACTGTGTCTTGGCCTCCTTGTGCCCAGGTCTACTGTGGTTCAAACATGGTGGAACTTAGACCACATAAATGCTTGTAATTGTGTTAAGCTACCCCTGACTCAACATATAGGCTTGTGATTACCACAGATAAAAGTGAATAATGCAAACATATCACCCACAGTACATCAAAGTGAAATACACTTCATTATCAACAAGGAGAGGTGTGCTTGGACAACACCCACCTTAACCTCCCCATCTCAATCGGTGTATGTTGATGTATGATAACATTATCTTTTGACACATGTAAAGAGATGTTGTGCCATTTTGTATATCGGCAGAGAACAGGATGATGGAGAGGCCTTCCATATATCATCTGGGACAACTAAACAGAAGTCCTAGATCCAGAAGTGACTCCCTATCAAAATGCAGGAAAATCAAAGAAGAATTTTCTCTCAGCTCTCAACAGCTGAATGCACAAATGGGAGCATAACACAATCTGAAGCACTATAATAGTGGTGAGCTGGACAGTGATCTTTGATTCAATCAAATGTCATCTGAGAAATTAACATCAGGTCTTGTTAATAATTACATTCAAGAAGTCTGGTGAAATTACTGGGACAATGGACTTGTCTTGGTTAATCTCCAGCCTGGTGCTCACACAGTGTTCTGAATGAAGAAGGGAAGAGTAGGTGAGGTGGACTAGATATGTGAAGTCCCCAGTGACAGTTTTCACAGACAGTCTGGTCCACAGTGAGATTCAGTACCTTATCATCACCACCAATTCTGTTCTCAAGAGGAATGATCTGCCATGGGACTTATTACAGGAAATCTGCTACCTGGAGCTGATCCAACCTCCATTGCTGAGGATAAAAGGGTGCAAACTGACCCAGAACAGTAGTTCCTTCCTTAAGTTTCTCATGGATAGGAGTTCATAAAATTCCCAAGAGACACGAAGAGATGTGATCCATCCATCATGTGCCATGCCGGTAAGAGTGTGCGGTCATGTTCTGCCATCTCACTCGATCAACAGAGTCGTGGATCAGTTCCGTGTGTCTGTCTCGACCATGCCACAAGGCCAAGCAATCCAGATACTTGTTTCTAGGTCTTCCCCGTGGTCTGTTCCCCTCGATCTTACCAGTTGTCACCAAGTTCTCCAAATCATTTCTTCTCATAACATGCCCAAAAAATTGTGACTGTCTACGTCTAATGTCTCTGATCAGTTTACGATCTTCATTTGTTTCTTGAAGGACTTGTTCATTGGTCTTTCTGGCTGTCCATGGTATTCTTTGCATTTTCCTCAGAAACCACATTTCTACAGCCATCAGATGTTTTTCAGCCTGGCTGCTCATTGTCCAAGCTTCACATCCATATAAAAGTACAGGTTCTATGTAGCATCTCAACACTCTTTTTCTCGTTTCAATTGACATCTTTTTATTGGTCAGTATGTTTTTCATCTTGCTAAAGGCTACTTTTGCCATGGCGATTCTTGTTCTAATCTCTTTAAGGCATCTCCCATCAGATGTTATTACTGTTCCGAGATAATTGTACCTATTCACTTGTTGAAGAATATTCCCATTTACTTGTATATTACACTGTGGTATTTCGTTCTTCCTAGTGACCACCATAATCTGTGTCTTTTTACAATTTAATTCCAACCCTTGTTGTTCACTGTGTGTAACAACCGCATCTACTAAATTTTGCAGGTCCTGTTCATTGTCTGCAATCAAGACTGTATCATCTGCATATCTAATGTTATTGATGCATCGTCCACCAATGTTGATTCCTTCCATATTTTCAATATTTCTGAAAATATTTTCACTGTACAGGGAAAACAGATCTGGAGACATTACACATCCCTGTCTCACACCTCTCTTAATAGGCTGATATTGGCTTACTTCATTATCAACTCTTATGGCAGCTTGTTGTTTCCAATATATGTTTTTTACAAGTCTAAGGTCTTTCCCATCAATTTGTAGATCTTCAAGCATCCTTATCATGTTGACATGTCTCACTTTATCAAAAGCCTTTGTGTAGTCAATAAAGCAAAGGTGTAGATCTTTGTTTACTTCTATAGAACGTTCGATTACGGTTCTCAGTATATACACAGCATTTACTGTGATGTATGAGATGTGATAGGGACTGTAATCAATGGTGTAGTGGTGATTAGAGAGGAGAGGAGGAGGAGAGTTTGGTTATTGGTTGGAGGAGGGATCCGAGTGTTGTATCATGTTTATCTACATGCATGTGTGACATATTTTGTACATTTTATGTACCTTTTTTGAAGTTTTGACATGACAGGAGATGAAACTATGGTCATCACTCGATTCACCATCAGCTCAATAAAGTGTAATTAATGAAGCAGTGTTCTAAGTACATGTCTCAGGAAAATGTCTTGTGCAGTTGCTGTCAAGTATTGTACCTGGTGACTGTCTTAAGTACTGTGGTTGGTGACAGATATTGTGAAAAGTCCTGTATAGACGTTGTCAAGTATCTAATGATGTATGTCTTGTACAATTGTGGTGTACACAATTCCTTGTAAATGTGTGTCCCACTTTTGTCAAGAAACTGTCATGTAGATGTCTTGTCCAACAGATGTAATGTACAGTTAATGTTGAGTTTGCCTACAAGAACTGAATCCTACAGTCCCAAAGTAATTGGACAAAACTGATATAAGTCATACTGACAAATAAAATAAAGAAAGGAAGATCTAATGTGACGGACGAATAGCACACTGGCAACATTATAATGAGAGAGAGGGATCCTCAGTTGTTCTGTGGCGAATAGTTCAGATCTTCTTTTGGCCTTGGGGGAAACCTGTTACTTCTTTTATAAATTTCTGTGTAGATACATAGTGGTCTCACAGTGGGGGTTTGAGCCAAAGAAAAATGGTTCTCCAAAAAGGCTATTGCGGGAATGATTAGCTCATTTGAGTGACCTCTAGACAAAACGTGCTAAATCATATCCTTTTCTTGTGTATTTATTATTCAAGATATATCTCCAGAGAACACAAACTAGGTCCTCTGTCAATCATCCAACAAACATGTCACACCAGGAAACACAACCAGCTCCCATCACGGCTCGCTTTTCTGTGCCAGAATATGGCGTCTATTGTCCCAAGAGCCTTCGCGGCGACGCGATTCTTCTAGGTTATCCAATGAATAAGGCAGGATCCGAACATCTGACCTGTCTATCACTGGGTGACATGGCTATTATTAGAGCTGACGCCACATTCTTGACATTCCAATGCTTTCTGGTGTGAACGCTTTTGTTGAGAACTGTGTTTTTGAGGTAGAGCTGTGCAGGTGTGAGCTGACGGAGTGCGCAATATGCGACAGTGTATTTTGTCATCATTTTTCTTATTTACATTCATTATTTAAGTATTTACACTATCTTTCAGATTTACATCCCATGTCTATTTTTAGTTTCAAGCTGTTATTTTCATTTTTATATTTAAAATGTGTGTTTATGTGTATTAAATAATAATTCTTGAGACGAATGTTGCGAATACCTTGGGTTGCAGGGTTGCCAACATCGATTGCCTGAAAGATGCTAATCAAAGTAGATCACCATAGACAACTATAAGAAAGAGACAAACAACATAAGTTGGTCACATATTGGGAAGAGAAGATTTGAAAATTATCACGAAACTGGAAAGATCAGTGGTAAAAGAGGCAGAGCCATATGCAGATAAATAATTCATCATTAAATAATGATGGGGACATTAATAACAGTTACTTAATATAATAGACAGAGTAATATACAAAGACACACCTTATATAAAATCTAATTGATTGTTATTAACAGGATGCTGCAATCATCCCTAAGTCTACTAGGGTGGACTGCACCTGTCCCGCAGCCAGTAGGGTTAGGATCGGCTAGTCTATCAGGAGGGGTGAAAATGAAAATTAGTAGCCTGTCAATTACACACAAGGCAACGCCACTTCCCTGTGGTGTAGAGTGGGAAACCATGACCGCGAGGTCCTGGGCCAACTGGGCCCTGACTCGCAAGGGGGGACAGA
>OY992884.1:45058115-45143115 GCA_963921405.1 Cepaea hortensis | reverse complement strand
TTGGGCATGTTATGAGAAGAAATGACGTGGAGAACTTTGTGACGACAGGCAAGATCGAAGGAAATAGACCAAGGGGAAGACCTAGAAGTAAATACCTGGATGGCTTGGCCACGTGGCATGGTCGAGACAGGAACACAGAGCTGATCCACGACACTGGTGATCGAGTGAAATGGCCAGTCATGACCGCCCACGCTTTCCAGCATGGCACATGATTGATTGATTGATTGTTCTTTTGGGAGAATTTTTGTCATTACCTCTGTTTTAGTCTAGTGACGCTAATTTCCATGTTACGTTTAGACTTGCTATGTAGACTTGTAGTTATGCTTCTGATGTTTCAATTAATGCTTGATCGTCCGTAAATGGGTGTTCTTTAATGGTATAATTTGCCGTTGGTTTTTCTTCTGTGTTTTGTTCTTCATGAGGTGTTGTGCAATCCTTGTTTCGCTGGGTGTCATTACATATGTTGTGTATACAAGTTGTAAACAAGACTGAAGCATGATTTTTTCTTCTTGCCGTAGTCCGGATTTTATGGAGTAGCGTTCGGAGTGCCCTCCGCTTGTTCTTACCATGCATTCACTGTTGCTATATAAGCTTATGCATAAGTTAGTTAGATGTGTACTCATTGCATATCGTGTAAGGTTTCTCCACAACTTGTTTCTATCTACTCTATCAAATGCCCTTTCTTGTCCGACAAAGGCTAAGTAGAGAGTTTAATTTAATTCGATTTTTTTCTATCAGTGTTTAAGAGAAATGATGACACATTTGCATCCTTTGTTTTTCCTAAGTCCAAGTTGTGTTTCGTTTAGCTGGGGTTCTATTGTAGGTTGTAGTATTTTCTCGAGACATTTGTTAAATATTTTACAGTATTACTCGAAAGGCCTAACAAACCTATGTGGAAGCTTATACAACAACAGTGAATGCATAGTGAGAGCAACTGGAGGACACTCAGAAACCTTCACCATATGATCTGGAGTACGACAAGGTTGTGTCCTGTCCCCTCTCTTGTTTATAACATATATAGACAACATATGTAAAGAAACCAGCCATACGGAGACCGCAAGAACACCGCATGATGAGAACACAGAAGAAGAACCATCTGCAAATCTAACCATTAGAGAACTCCTGTTTGCGGACGACCAAGCACTAATAGCAAAATCAGAAGCTGAATTACAAGACCACATGAATAGTCTAAACGAAATGTGCAGGGAACATAACATGAAAATTAGCACAAGTAAAACAGAGGTATTGACTATGGCTAAAGAAGATAAAACAACAACGATTCACCTAAACCAACATCCCTTGAAACAAGTAAAGAGTTTCAAGTACCTAGGAAGTATAATATCATCAAATGGCAAATCAGAAGACGAGATCGAAAATAGATGCAATAAGGCAAACCAACTCATTGGACAATTTGCACCAATACTAAAGAACAAACATGTATCAATAACTACAAAGAAAGCACTTTACAACACAATCTTCCTACCAACTCTATGTTACCAATGCCAAACCTGGACAATGACAGAAAAATAGAAAAGAAAAATCACAACAACAGAAATGAGATTCCTGAGAAGAATACTCAATGTATCAAGAAGAAATAAGATCAGAAATGAAAAAAATCAGGACTAAAGTGGGGGTTATAGCTGCACTAGATTTTATTAGAAAGCAGCAAGTCAAATGGTTTGGCCATGCAATTTTTTTTACCTACTAACAGTATACCACAACAAGCAATGATTTACAGACCAGAGGGAAGCAGAGGAAGAGGCCGATGTCATATATTTTTGAAGGGAGTGGGAGATCACTGTAGTGCATGCCCCATCTCTAACAAAAGAAGTAGAGCCCCATCCTCTTCTATCTTCAATAACCCCAGAATATGAACCTTGAGTTATCTGCAGGCCTCGTTCTATTAAGTATGTCTAGGAGATATAGATTATGGCCCTGGTGAGAATGGTAATTACTAACTGGGAATCTGCCCCTTCTCCAATGATTCTGATAGCTCTGGAGCCCCCTTATTGGTTATCAAATCTGAGGAAAGTCTGGAGAATTTTCTCAGCCTGATTTAGATGAAGAAAACATGGATATTGAGCAGTTGATAGATCTAGAGTCTTCTCTCCCCCATTGTATTAAGTCATTATGAGTTAATTTATTTTTAAACAATCAAACACATAATCAATCACATTAGATTCTGACAACATGATGTACAAAGAAGTTGTTGACTCACAGATAGGTTTGAACTGATAAATTAACAGAAGGTCAATTCATGTTAATCATTTATTGACTGGGCCTGAGCCTTCTGGCCAGTACATACATCTCTATTGTGATTTACACAAGATAATAGAAAAGTTGCACATTGGACCATTGTCCCAGACAATCAATCAAGCATCAATATATGAGATGTCAACAAGTGTGAAACATAGTAAACATTTTGATGTTGTACATATTAAGTGTGAAGATGAATCAACAATTAACTATCAGTTTCCTGAAATTGGGTGTGGTGTGTACCGATGAGAAAAGTAACCTGGTGACTGGAAGGTTAGGTAAGCCAGGGTCCATTGACTGATGGATCCACTTCAGGTATGCCCGTATAGCTCCACTGAAGGCCTCCCCATGCTCTGCTCATGGCCAAGTCATCCTCCATCTCACTTGTGGTTCATCTCTCTCTCTCGGCTTCCCTCTTTCAGGTCTGATTTAGGTGGTTAGTTTGCTGATGGTTTGGGTGGTTGTTGGTATGTAGCCACCAAGATCACTGATGGATATTCACATAAATATATACATTCCTACCAATACAATATTCTAGAAGTAGGTCGGAAGAATCTAAATTCCTGAAGTAGGAACTAGTTCCCCTCCCCTCCTTTTCTCTCTAAGCTAGTGTTGGTTAATTTGGGGTGGTCAGAGTTTATCACACGGTGTACGCCTTGTATCAACTTGTTCCTGCTGTATGTAAGTTCTCATTTGACCTGGGGTCAGTGAACGTGTACAGTAAGACATTGACAAGAGTGAGAATATGTCAAGATGCATGTAAATAAATGACATACATTTATAACATTTCTGCCACTAAATGGTGTTTATCGCGTGTATAAATAATTCTCTGTGTTTTCCCAAATAACTTCTTCTTCTTCTTGTGTCTAATAACTCTCTCCCATTATCTGTTGTTGTTGTGTTGAGTGGTGTGTTGTGTGGTGATGAGTGGTGTTGAGTGGTGTTGTGTTTTAAGTTATGTTGAGTAATGAGTTAAGTTCACTTCGTGTGATGGAGTTCCACGAAGCACAACTCTTCTGATGCAATGCAGTTCATAAGTGCTCTTATCTAATTAAAATTTGACATAAATATAAATATTTATTCCGTCAAACCCTATTGATTCAATAGATGAAGGAGAAAGGAAAGATTGATTTCTCTTTCAGCTTTCTAGATTGTAAATAGGCATAGATAAGTCTGTTTTAGAACAAGGCACTTATTCTAGTACACGAACTGTCATTTCAGCTGTAGGTAGTGATAGCATCTTTAACAGTGTTTCTGGTGAAATGCACAAGATTGCTTTAGAATCATCACTTCTCACAGTTGTTTAGAATAGAATGTAGTAGTATAATGCACTTCTTAAAGTTAATAATTATCTCTAAGAATATCAGAGATTGCAATCGAAGAGAGGATTGGAGAGTCATTTTGCCCGGGAACGGCTCTGCGTCGTTAGAATCTACAGTCGAGCATTTTTACATGTCAGAGGTTTTAATTAATAATAATACATTTCAATTGACATTACAAACACGGGTTACTATTACTTGATACCTGATACATCGGGTTCTTAGTCTAATCTCGGGACTATCAAGCTCACTCGAAATTCAGACATTCTGCCTCCTCTATTTGAAAATTTGGTCACACAATTTCTGATGTCTGTTAGCCAGGCATGTTTTCGCAGGAGTGCGCTGCTTATCATAATCTATACCGGCATTGGCGCGAAAGCGGTGTCACATGTCTCTCCCAACCAATGGGGTTCCGAGCTTGGCCTGATGAAATCTTTCTAAGAATCCACGTCATTTGTCACTTATTCAGTTCCAGTTTCGATGTTAAGTTTTAAGTCCTAGTCTCCGTTTGCGGTTGTGAAGTCAATTTCTTTTAAGGTTGTTTCCTCTTTTTGCGGCAGGTGTTGGTAAATGAATAATGGTGGTTGCGTTATGCTACATGGCCCCACTCCAGATTGTTCTATGGTATGGAACTATGTTTCCAACATTTTCAGTTATCAAGCTGTTCCCATTTTTCCTCCCTTGTATTCTCTTCTGCATCTGATTGACCTGGTTCATCAGGCACTGGGTGTCGACTCAGGAAGTCCGCTCCCACATTTATTTTCCCAGGAACATACTCAACCTGGAACGAATAAGTCGGGCATTCAGAGTCTTAGATGCTGCGAGAAACATGAGTGGTTGATGGTCACATTGCACTGTGAAATGCTTGCCATATAGATATGCCTGAAATTTCTGTTCACTCCATACGAGCGCAAGACATTCTCTCTCGATAGTACTGTAATTTCTCTCTGCTGCATTCAATTTCCTGCTAGCATAGGCTACATGGAATAGCTCTGATGGTACATCTCCCTTTCTCTGCAACAGCGTTGCCCCAATTCCTATGTTACTGGTATCGGTGCGCAGCACAAATGGTTGGTCGAGGTCTGGTAGATGTAAGACTGGATGAGCAGTTAATGCCTGCTTTAGTGCTGTGAAAGCTCTCTCACAGTCAGCTGACCAAGTGACTTTCTCTGGTTTCCCCTTTTTGGTAAGATCCGTTAAAGGTGCTGACAGAGTATTGAAGTCCTTGATGTATTTTTGATAGAATCCACATAAGGATACAAATGATCTTACATCCTTCTTTGTTTTTGGACGAGGTGCTCTCTGGAGTTTGTCCACATTTCAATCTTGTGGAGTTATCAGTCCATGAGATATCTTATGACCTAGAAAGTCCAATTCTTGGAATCCTATCTGACACTTCTTTGGTCTAGCCGTCAATCCAGTTTCTCTGAGGCGCCTGAACAAAAGATGCAGTGTTTCTACATGCTCTTCAAATGTTTCAGTGGCGATCAGGATGTCATCCATGAAGTGACTGATGTCTGGATGCTGTAGTGGGTCAAGTAATTTTCTCATCATACGTGTAAAAACGCTGGGAGCATTACTTAATCCGAATGGAAGAACGTTGAACTCATAGTGTCCTCCAGGCGTGCTGAAAGCTAACCATGGTCTAACTTCTGGTTTTACAGGAATCTGGTAATATCCCTTACTGAGATCAATCCTAGTAAAGTACTTAGCTCGGTTGAGTGCTGTGAAGAGTTTATTCTGATCAGGCAGAGGTTCTGCTTGGAATTCAGTTATAGCATTGAGCTGTCGATAATCGATGCACAATCTATGTTCTCCACTTGGCTTTCTCAATAAGACGACGCTAGCACTGTAAGGTGATTCAGATGGTGAGATTATTCCTGCGGTGCGCAGCTGTTGTATTTCTTCCTCTAAAGTCTTTTGCTTTGCATAAGGAACTGGGTAAGTCTTGACTCGCATAGGCACTGTGTCATTCAACTTCATGTCAAATTCCTCCAAATCAGTTCTTCCTGGCTTATCAGTAAGTACTTCTGCATATTTTGCCATAAGTTCCCTAATCTGCTTTTGCTGATCCTTTGTTAAGTTGGGATTGATTTCCACATCCTTAAAGGTCTCTTTGGCTTGCAGTTGGCACTCGACTCCCATTGTTGATCCTTCTTCGACTTCAGTAGCCACACTCATGGCCATCAGATGTGCAGGTTCGGTGGTTGAGGGTCTTTCATGATATTTCTTCAAGAGGTTTAGGTGAAATACTTTCATCTTGCCTTTGACTGAAATTCTGTAGTTGGTACGTGAGATCTTCTCCGTCACTACATAAGGTCCTCTCCATCCTATTTGCAGCTTATTCTGACTGGTTGGAAGCAGCAACATCACCTTCTCTCCTACCTCTAACTCTCTATCCTTTGCCTTGCGGTTGAAGTTACGAGCAATTCTTCGTCTGGCTTGACGTAGATTGACATTCGCTTGTTTCCAACTGTGTTGTAAACGATTTTTCAACTCGGCAACATATGTAGATGCAGTCACGACTGTATCATCTGTAGTATTATCAGTCCATGTTCGCAGTAACGCCTCAAGTGGTCCCATGATCGGTCGTCCAAACAACAGTGTGGCTGGAGCAAAACCTGTTGAGTGATGGGGTACTTCCCTGTAAGCGAATAAAGCTGCTGGTAAATACAAGTCCCAATCCTCTTTCTTCTCCTGGGCAATTTTGCGCAGGATACTAATCAATGTCCCGTTCCACCTTTCCACAAGTCCATTTGACTGAGGGTGATATGGTGAACTGAAGATATGGCATGCATGAAAAAGTCTGAAGGTCTCTTCCATGAGCTTACCACGAAACTGTGAACCGTTGTCCGTCAAGATCCTTTGTGGGAATCCTAGACGTGTGAATATTCCTAATAATGCATCAGCGACGTGTTTGGAGTCACAGCTGGGCATAGGAACTGCTTCGGCCCACATGGTTGTTGTGTCCAAAAGCGTTAATATGAATCGGTTTCGCCTCTTCGTTGCTGAGAGAGGTCCGATTATGTCTACAGCCACTTTCTCAAATGGAATTCCAGTGATTGGCGATTCACCCAACATTGCCGGTGGTGTCCGGTGTTTTGGTGATACTTTCTGACACTGTGGGCATGATTTTACAAACCGTTGTATGTCTGAATTCATCCCTGGCCAAAAGTAGTGAGTGGTAATCCGCTGTGTAGTAGCGTTGATACCCATGTGCCCACTGAATGGTAGACTATGACCCATCTCTAAGATCTGAGTCCTGTATTGAGTTGGTACAACAAGTTGATTAAACTCTTGTCCAGCTCGTCCTGCTTTTCTGTAAAGAAGTGCTGACTTCATGAACAGATCACCTTTACGTAGAGGTAAATGTGATTTTGGCAGTATTCTGAAGCAGGGTTCCAAGGTGCTGTCGGCCTCTTGTGCCCTCTTCAGTTCCTCCGTTCGAGGGATTGGCGTAGTTGTTTCTGGAGTTTTTGTTGCCTGGGATCGAGTGGTCATGGTCGCCATCGCCACAGGTTGAACAGGTTCTCCTAGAACGATAAATCTACAGCCGAGGATTACAGGATATATCGGATCGTCCAAGACTGCTGCCTTGATTGTCCCGGTGACATACCGCGAGGCTATGTTCACTTTTGCCACTGGAAGAGACATATTTGTTGAACTCTTCAGTGGTCCCTGTAATTCCACTATTTCCTCTGTCACCTGTTCAGGGTGAACTAAGGATGATGAGACAACACAGTCATATGATAATCCAGTATCATATAAACAGGTAGTTTTGAATCCATTTAGCAAGATGGATTCTACAACCGGAATACGAGATGATGTGTCTTGATGAGGTGTCTGTTTGGACGTTTCACCAGTGCTCACTTTGTTCTCTTTTCGGTTGGCCAAACAGGCCGCTGTGTGTGGAGGTGGCTTTTTCCTGCAATTCTGAAATGTGTGACCCCTAATTTTGCAATGGGTACAGAATGGTTTGTCCTCCTTCGGCGCTGTTTGGACTGAGTTTTGAGTGTTTTTCGGGGATTTCCCCCTTTTCCCGGTGGCTACAGTGTTTTCACCCTCTTTTGGCTGTGGAGTTTTGTTTTGAGAGGGGGTGTTGTTCGAACGTCCCTTTCCTCCCATCTCCTTCTGAGATTTCTCAAATCTCTCTGCCAGGATGATTATAGTTTCCAGGCGGTCAGCCCCGTTTTGGGTTAAGAATGCCTTCATTTCGTTCTGCATTTTCCCCTTGATCTGATCATTGATGATCATTTCACGGAGTCCTTCATAATTTTCCTCAAATCCTTCCAAGCAAGTCCATCTTTGTATGTATGACTTCAGTCTTTCGACTAGTTGTGCGTAACTCTCACCCGGTTCCTTCCTTGCGGCTTTGAACCTGAGTTTATACGATTCGGCGTCCACTTCGAATCGGCTCAAGAGTGCCGTCTTAAGTGTTGTGTAGTTCTGTTGTTCCTCTCTAGTGAGTCTTGAGAACACATCATACGCCGTGGATCTTAAGGCCTGCGCTAACTTCGTCGCCCATCTACTTTCTTCAAGCCCACAGCTGACAGCCATTGCCTCGAAGCGTGATAAAAATCCTTCGATGTGGTCAGTCTGTTCATTAAAGGGTTCCAGAGGAAATGACATAGCTCCTGAATTAAGTTGAGAGACGTGAGGTGGTTCTGTCACTGGCGATCCTGATGAGGTTGAGGGTGTAGAACCACTCCCTTTCTCTATTCTCCGGATCTCCACTTCAATCTCCATTCTCCTCAACTCCAGTTGGTGTTGACGCTCTCTCTCCTTATCTTCCATTTCAGCCTGTAGTCGTTTCTCTTTCTCCTCCAATTCTGCCTGAAATCGTTTCTCTTTCTCCTCCAATTCTGCTTGAAACTATTTTTCCCTCTCAGCCAATTCAGCCTGAAGCTGTTTTTCTTTGAGAGCCAATTCCGCTTGCAGTCTTTCTCTTTTGTCGAATGCATCTAAAACATAGTTAGCTAGCTCAAGGCCATCTAACCCGCATTCCCTACCTGTTTCTGTTATTTGGGCTCTAAACTTTGCAGTTTCCGCCATGTCTATAATTTATTGCTTTGTTCTGCCAAAAATATAATTGCAGTTAGTCTGATCCGCGTAAGCTTGTCAGTCCCTGATCTGCAAATATACAACAGAGCATATGCAATATTAAAAACACCCTATGTTATGTCTGTCTGTCAATGCTGGAAAAGCCAAAGGCAGCAGGCACTGAAGTAACCAGATTTAATTCCTAGTAAAGAAAAGAATCTGAAATTAGACAGAGTTTTCCCAACGGATAAGATTTTCCGGTGGTTGATGAATTGCTGTTAAGTTCAGACTCCACAAGAAAAGAACACCTTCTCTGGAAGAGAAGTAGTGTTGGTATAGTAGATACACACTATATATTTCACCTGGAGCACCTCTTTCTGAAGTATAAGCCTATTTGAACATGGCCCCCTTCTCCAGGAGTAATAATCAGTCACCTACTCTTATTTATCTGTAAATGTCCTTCATATCATGTGGCTGTCAATCAATATAAGAAAATGACAATGTTCAAAATCCAAAGATAATTGAGGTAATGTTTTATGTAATTGTTTAAAGGTTAATATATGGGAACCATCCAGGACGTAGCCGACAATATGTCATATATTTTTGAAGGGAGTGGGAGATCACTGTAGTGCATGCCCCATCTCTAACAAAAGACGTAGAGCCCCATCCTCTTCTATCTTCAATAACCTCAGAATATGAACCTTGAGTTATCTGCAGGCCTCGTTCTATTAAGTATGTCTAGGAGATATCGATTATGGCCCTGGTGAGAATGGTAATTACTAACTGGGAATCTGCCCCTTCTCCAATGATTCTGATAGCTCTGGAGCCCCCTTATTGGTTATCAAATCTGAGGAAAGTCTGGAGAATTTTCTCAGCCTGATTTAGATGAAGAAAACATGGATATTGAGCAGTTGATAGATCTAGAGTCTTCTCTCCCCCATTGTATTAAGTCATTATGAGTTAATTTATTTTTAAACAATCAAACACATAATCAATCACATTAGATTCTGACAACATGATGTACAAAGAAGTTGTTGACTCACAGATAGGTTTGAACTGATAAATTAACAGAAGGTCAATTCATGTTAATCATTTATTGACTGGGCCTGAGCCTTCTGGCCAGTACATACATCTCTATTGTGATTTACACAAGATAATAGAAAAGTTGCACATTGGACCATTGTCCCAGACAATCAATCAAGCATCAATATATGAGATGTCAACAAGTGTGAAACATAGTAAACATTTTGATGTTGTACATATTAAGTGTGAAGATGAATCAACAATTAACTATCAGTTTCCTGAAATTGGGTGTGGTGTGTACCGATGAGAAAAGTAACCTGGTGACTGGAAGATTAGGTAAGCCAGGGTCCAATGACTGATGGATCCACTTCAGGTATGCCCGTATAGCTCCACTGAAGGCCTCCCCATGCTCTGCTCATGGCCAAGTCATCCTCCATCTCACTTGTGGTTCATCTCTCTCTCTCGGCTTCCCTCTTTCAGGTCTGATTTAGGTGGTTAGTTTGCTGATGGTTTGGGTGGTTGTTGGTATGTAGCCACCAAGATCACTGATGGATATTCACATAAATATATACATTCCTACCAATACAATATTCTAGAAGTAGGTCGGAAGAATCTAAATTCCTGAAGTAGGAACTAGTTCCCCTCCCCTCCTTTTCTCTCTAAGCTAGTGTTGGTTAATTTGGGGTGGTCAGAGTTTATCACACGGTGTACGCCTTGTATCAACTTGTTCCTGCTGTATGTAAGTTCTCATTTGACCTGGGGTCAGTGAACGTGTACAGTAAGACATTGACAAGAGTGAGAATATGTCAAGATGCACGTAAATAAATGACATACATTTATAACATTTCTGCCACTAAATGGTGTTTATCGCGTGTATAAATAATTCTCTGTGTTTTCCCAATTAACTTCTTCTTCTTCTTGTGTCTAATAACTCTCTCCCATTATCTGTTGTTGTTGTGTTGAGTGGTGTGTTGTGTGGTGATGAGTGGTGTTGAGTGGTGTTGTGGTTTAAGTTATGTTGAGTAATGAGTTAAGTTCACTTTTTTGTGATGGAGTTCCACGAAGCACAACTCTTCTGATGCAATGCAGTTCATAAGTGCTCTTATCTAATTAAGATTTGACATAAATATAAATATTTATTCCGTCAAACCCTATTGATTCAATAGATGAAGGAGAAAGGAAAGATTGATTTCTCTTTCAGCTTTCTAGATTGTAAATAGGCATAGATAAGTCTGTTTTAGAACAAGGCACTTATTCTAGTACACGAACTGTCATTTCAGCTGTACGTAGTGATAGCATCTTTAACAGTGTTTCTGGTGAAATGCACAAGATTGCTTTAGAATCATCACTTCTCACAGTTGTTTAGAATAGAATGTAGTAGTATAATGCACTTCTTAAAGTTAATAATTATCTCTAAGAATATCAGAGATTGCAATCGAAGAGAGGATTGGAGAGTCATTTTGCCCGGGAACGGCTCTGCGTCGTTAGAATCTACAGTCGAGCATTTTTACATGTCAGAGGTTTTAATTAATAATAATACATTTCAATTGACATTACAAACACGGGTTACTATTACTTGATACCTGATACATCGGGTTCTTAGTCTAATCTCGGGACTATCAAGCTCACTCGAAATTCTGCCTCCTCTATTTGAAAATTTGGTCACACAATTTCTGATGTCTGTTAGCCAGGCATGTTTTCGCAGGAGTGCGCTGCTTATCATAATCTATACCGGCATTGGCGCGAAAGCGGTGTCACATGTCTCTCCCAACCAATGGGGTTCCGAGCTTGGTCTGATGAAATCTTTCTAAGAATCCACGTCATTTGTCACTTATTCAGTTCCAGTTTCGATGTTAAGTTTTAAGTCCTAGTCTCCGTTTGCGGTTGTGAAGTCAATTTCTTTTAAGGTTGTTTCCTCTTTTTGCGGCAGGTGTTGGTAAATGAATAATGGTGGTTGCGTTATGCTACAGCCGACTACGTAAACGATGGACGCAGGGAATAACAGAGTCCCTGGGAATATCGATACATGAAGCCCATAAGCGGTGCACTCTCCCGCTGTTTATGCTTCACCTCGACACCGCATGGTACAAGAGGAACATGATGAGATGAGATGAGACTCGAAAGGCAAATGCCGCTGCATTGTCTGCAGTTTCATTAACTGCCTTCATCATCATCAAGTGCCCTGCCAGCTGGCGTAGGCGTTCATGGCTCTCCACAGATCTCGGTCTTTGGTTTTCTGGATCAACTCTGCTGCTGATATTCCTCCGTGCCACCGTCTCAATCCATCCAGCATCATTTCTCTTGGTCTGCCTGTGCCTCTCTTCCCCTCGATCTTTCCAGTTGTCACGATGTTCTCCAATGCCTCTCTTCTCATCACATGACCAAAGAAAGCTATTTGTCTCTTTCTTATTGCTATATATAGTGTTCTAGTGTCATTAGCCTCTTTCAGGCAATCGTTGTTAGTCACTTTGGCAGTCCAAGGAATTCTCAACATTCGTTTCAGGAACCACATCTCTGTTGCTTTTAATTTCTTCTTAATTTGTTCATTTATATTCCAAGATTCACTGCCATACAGCAAAACTGGGTCTACATAGCATTTCAGCACTCTCTTTCTTACACTCAATGATAGTGACCTATTGCACAAGATACTCTTCATTTTCTGAAATGCAGCCTTTGCCTGCCCTATTCTGCTCTTAATCTCTGTTGTACATCTTCCATCTGATGTTATAAATGCCTCTAGGTATCTAAAATTACCAACTTGGTTAAGGATTTTCCCTTCTATATCTATGTCAAATTTTGGTGTCACCATTTTCTTTGATATTACCATTGTTACTGTTTTCTTGATATTCAAGGCGAGTCCTTTCCTTGCACTCTCTGTTACTACAGTGTCCAACAATTGTTGTAGGTCTGTTGATTTATCTGCCACCAATACTGTGTCATCTGCATAGCGTATATTATTTATATTATAACCTCCAACTAGTATTCCTGGCATCTCTTTGATCTCTCTCATTATTTCTTCGCTATATAGGGAGAAGAGATCTGGTGACAAGACACATCCCTGTCGTACTCCTAGCTTTATGTGTTCGTAACTACCCTCTTTATTTCCAATTTTAATTGCTGCTACTTGGTTCAAGTAAATATTCTATATTATTCATAAATCTTTCCCATCAATGTTGATATCTTCCAACATTTTAATCAGCTCATCATGTTTTACTTTATCAAATGCCTTAGTATAATCTATGAAGCATAAATATATGTCTTTCTGTTTCTCTATTGACCTTTCTATTAGTGTCCGTAATGTATATATTGCATTGTTTGTGCCCTTTCCCTCCACAAATCCATACTGTTCTTCACTAATTTCCATTTCTATTTTCTTTCTGGTTCTCCTCATTATGATTCTGAGCAGAAGCTTAGTGATATGGTTTATGAGGTTAATTGTGTGAAAATCTGCACATTCAATTGCTCCTGGTCGTTTTGGTATAGCTATAAATACAGATTTCAGCATATCACTGGGTATATATCCACTGCTGTAAATATCATTTAACATTTTGGTGAATATATCTACTCCAAATTCTCCCAATACTTCTAATTCTTCTATTGTGATTTCATCTGGTCCAGCTGTTTTTCCATCCTTCATATATTTCATAGCGTCAGCGACTTCTTATTTTAGAATAGGTGGACCTTCTAAGTTACTTTCTTCTGTCAATTCTTCCCTTTCCCCATCAAATAATTCTTTTATATACTCTGCCTTATTTTTCCATATTGGGATAATATATGGCGCTTCCCCAGTCTCTTGGTGTCTCTTCTTCTACTCAAATGTGGTTAAACAGTCTATGTAGCCACTCGGTCGCTATGCCTTTTGCTGCTTCAATTAGTTCTTTTAATATTTCGTCTTGTCCTGGTGATTGTCAGCGTCTCAGAACTAGGGATAGAAGACTCGGATTCAGACAGGCGATCACAGATCTAACGTAACTCCAAGTTCGAACATTATCAATCTACTTTAATATAATGTCGATCTTCCGAACAGTCATCTCGCACTTCTTTCATAACATATTACATACACATCGACAAAGCATCATACAAGTTATACATCACAGCATCTGTCTATCATAAACAATCTATAGATTCTTAACTAATCTCTATATATCTGTCCCCCTTAGAGCTAGACCCTCCTTCCAGTCCAGTGTCCAGTAGCCGTCTGCTCTCTCGACATGCGTCGGGTGGACACGGAGTGCTGGCTATCTCGTGCACCCCGTGGATGTTGCTCTTTCATTCTTTAGGCGGGTTTCGGCTGGGTATATTGCGCAGTAGGCAATTCGACCCCTCTGTTCTCGAACGTTCGAGATCTTGAACGTTCTGGTCGCTGTTCTTGTCTCCCTTCTTTATGCGTTGTGTCTTTTCCTGTATTGTATCCCTTGTCTCATAATTGTGAGACCTTGAAAGTGATTTATTCAATTGGACTATTCTGATGACTTCTCTATTTTCTTCTTTCAGTGTGTCTAGTTCTATTTCATCCATGGCATCTATGTCAGTTTTTTTAATTCCATTGGCATATGAAGAAATGTTGAGAAGTTGTTCGATGTACTATCTCCTTCTTTTGAGGATTTGTTTTTGCTCACTTATTGATTCTTCTATTTCGGTATTACGTATACTAGAGTTAAAGAGCTCTGCTCTGTTTCTCATTGCACTAATCTTGTTGTAAACATTATTTCTTGCCTACTTATAGTTTTTGTTTATTGGTTTGAATAACGAAGACACAAGCAATAGATTGCACGATTTATTTCCTGGTATATTTCGCTGCATCTCGTTAAGTACATACTGCAGAAATCACACAACATAAAGTAAATTAACTAGATAAATCCTTCAAGCTGAAAATTGAAATTACTGTGCGAACAGGTGTATATTTCAGCTTGAAGGATTTATCTAGTTATTTTATTTTATGTTGTGTGATTTCTGACCTGAAGAGATGCACCGAAATATACCAGGCAATAAATCGTGCAATCTATTGTTTGTGTCTTCGTTATCTAGGGTTTGTCCATATTCCTCCCAGTCTTATGTGTTTCACTCTTTATTGTTCTATTTGCGTGTCTTCTTGCTATTTTATATTCGATATAATGACAATCCTGTTTGCTTTTCACCCACTTTATATATTTTTTATTGTTTATCTTTTGCAGCTTTGTCGTTCCATCATCTTGTTATTTTGTTTATACATTTTCTGTGTTTGATTCCTGATTCTACGTGTTATGTTTGCAGTGTTTAAATACTTGATATGAACAATTCCCATTCTTCTTCACTGATTTTCTTTCTGTAGATACTTTTACAATGTCGTCAGCTAGTTCTTTCTCATAACTTTCCTTCTCTGCCTCGTCTTTGAGATTGTTTAAGTTTACTAATTTGCATGATATGTTTTCGCATGATTGTTGCTTTTATTCTTCTGTTGGTGTTTATTGTGGTAATAATGGCTTTATGATATTTGTTTATACTTATGTTGGGCACTGTTCTTCCATCTAATATATCTCTCTGTCTGTATTTCATACTAATGTAAAATCACGTTGGCTTTTGGTATCCAGATCGATCTATTTGTACCATGTTTGTGAGTCAGGTGTTTAAATAATGTGTTTGTTATAAAAAGGTCATGCTGATTGCATGTGAATCTTCGAATGTAAATGAACAAATTAAGAAGAAATTAGAAGCAACAGAAATGTGGTTCCTGAGACGAATGTTGAGAATTCCTTGGACTGCCAGAGTAACTAACGACGACTGCCTGAAACAAGCTAATGAAACTAGAACACTATATACAACAATAAGAAAGAGACAAACAGCTTTCTTTGGTCATGTAATGAGAAGAGAGGCATTGGAGAACATCGTGACAACTGGAAAGATCGAGGGGAAGAGAGGCAGAGGCAGACCAAGAGAAATGATGCTGGATGGATTGAGACTGTGGCACGGAGGAATATCAGCAGCAGAGTTGATCCAGAAAACCAAAGACCGAGATCTGTGGAGAGCCATGAACGCCTACGCCAGCAGACAGGGCACTTGATGATGATGATTGCATGAATCTATCAATCTGCATCCATCGTTATTTCTTGCATTGTGTTATTCTCCAAATGCTCCAAGATGTTTCTCTATGTCCGTTCTGTTGTGTCCTAGTCTTGCATTAAACTATGAAATATGCTTCCTTTGGTTCAGTCCAATTATGTTTCACTCTTTTTCTTCGAGCAGCAGACCGCGTTGCGCTGGGTTTGAAGGAATTGGTATGTGTGCCGGTTGTTCAGAAAGTAATGGCAAACTACTGAACGTAAACTTGCAAAGACATCAATAACAGCAGTAAAATGCTGCTGTTGATAGCGATGTCCTGTAAAAAGAATTGCAAAAAAAAAAAAAAAATTAGGAAAAATATAATACCCTGACGGCTCCCTAGGCCTGTCGCGGGTTTAAAACAGGAAAATCTGACCAATCTATACACTAATGGTGGATACAGTCCGAAAAAATGTGAGGGTAGAACGGCTTAAATCGTGATGGATGGCGACAAATTGGGGCACATATACAAGAAATACCTTGAAAGTTTATGTGGTCGGTGTCTCGACCACATCACCCATCCAGTGCTATCTCCACACAGTGTTATTACCATCCAGTGCCATCACCATCCAGTACCATCACCACCCAGTACTATCACTATCCAGTACGATCAACATCCAGTACCATCACCACCCAGTACTATCACTATCCAGTACCATCAACATCCAGTACAATCACAACCCAGTACTATCACTATCCAGTACCATCAACATCCAGTACCATCACCACCCAGTACCATCAACACACAGTACCATCGTCACCCAGCACCATCACCATCCAGTACCATCAACACACAATGTCATCGCCATCCAGTACCATCACCATCCAGTACCATCACCATCCAGTACCATCACCACCCAGTACCATCATCACACATTACCATCACCATCCAGTACCATCACCATCCAGTACCATCACCATCCAGTACCATCAACACACAGTGTCATCACCACCCAGTACCATCACAACCCAGTACTATCACTATCCAGTACCATCAACATCCAGTACCATCACAACCCAGTACTATCGCTATCCAGTACCATCACCATCCAGTACCATCAACACACAGTGTCATCACCACCCAGTACCATTACAACCCAGTACTATCACTATCCAGTACCATCATCATCCTGTGCCATCACCATCCGGCCTCATCACCTTCCAGTGTCACCACCCTCCACATTTGATTGGTCTACATACATATGGAGCTATAACAATTTACCAAAAACACATAAAGCCGTATACAAGCGTCCCTTACTTTACGTTGATAAATTACACGATTCCCAACTAATTTCATTCCTTGTTTACATTTACAGGGCAATAACATTTAAAGAATACCCGCAGGAAGTTTACCGCCAAATTTAACAGAAATAGACATGAATGATAGTCCACTAAAAACAATAGACGACAATGCCTTTGACGAATCTGTATTCACTTTGGCTTCACTTAATTTTACCAATGTCCATTTCACTCAATTCCCAAACGCGTTTGGACATTTGCGTACTCTGTTCACTTTGTCTGTTATGGATGGTAATATTACAGATTGGAACGATGATGCCTGGATTAATATTAGTCAAACTCTTAATAAAGTTGAATTTTATAATGTTGGATTTACTGCATGGCCAAACTGGACGCGGAATTTAACGCAATTAACTTATCTTATCATTTCCGAAGGCACTGTATCTTTCATCCCAGATGGCGCATTAGATTCTGTTGCCCATAGCTTGACAAGCCTGTCCCTCAACTATAACAGGTTAACTATGATTCCCAAGGCGCTTTCAAACTTGACTTCTCTTGAATTTCTGAATCTACAGAATAACTACATTGCAGATTTAAGGTGGCTTCCACAGAATAGCAAGCTAAATGTATTATCTTTTAGTTTTAATTACATATGGAATGCCAGTCAGATAAGCGAGGTTCTGCGTCCTTATTATATATCACTTAACTCTTTTGACATAGACAATAACCATCTTACAAGTATTCCAAACATATCTTACTTGATCAACGTAAGAGCCCTGGAATTGACATTCAACAGAATATCAGATCCCATTTTTGGCGATATTTCTTCTAACGTCTTCATTCTGGGACTATCTTACAATTCGCTTCCGTATGTGCCCAAAATGCTGTCAAAGTTGCTGACAATAAATGACATCTCTCTGTCTTACAATGCAATAAGAGCAATAAGTGAAACATATTTTCATAATGCAACGACCACGATTGATCTTAGCTTCAATTTAATAACGGAGTTGACAGACACCAGTTTCCCAGAAATGTTTGGACTTCAGGATTTGGTGTTAAACAATAACCCTCTGACCACAATTTCTACAGTTGCTTTACAGCGTTTGCCGAGACTTATGTATTTGAATCTAAGGTATACAAGAATAACACGTTTACCTCTAGGACTAAAGTACCTCAGCAGTCACTCTACACTGGACGTGACTAACAGCTCGTCGCTTGTATGTACCTGCAAGGAGAGCAGTTTGACAGCTTGGGTAGTGAAGCTGAATCCACTGAGTGTTCTAGGGAACTGTGGTCATACCAGTGTTTACGATTTCTTCTCTTTATTAAGTCCACCTTGTCCTCCTTCAGCTGCAACATTCTCGTAATATTCGAACATTTTACTTTTATTGATTGATTAATTGATTAATTGACTGATTAAATGCTGTATTAATTGAGTGATTACATTTAATGACCTTATTTTTCGCACTGTTAAGTACCATTTAATGTTCCTTCATGATTACAAAGAAATATCAAATGTTGGGAATCCTTTGTGGTCATTGTAGACAACCTGGCCATTGAAAGCTGCAGTGACCTCACCGAGGTTGCCTCCACATACAAACACCGCCTCGATTAAGTAAAAGGTGTATTTAGACCAAGAAGTATCTTGATAGCCGTGTGTAAAAGTACATTTGCTCCTTCAGAGATGCGTTGTCATTAATAGGAGGTGAAAAATTCGAATCTTTGTGTGGTCGCAATCACCCTTAGTCCCAACAGGAGAATCCAGTGAAGATAGTGTAGAGCAGGGGTCACCAAATTTATTTCACGGCGGGCCGGATAACTGACAAAATGACGAGCGCGGGCCGGATACTCATCCTGTACAATACTTGCGCCGTCTCCGTGGCGAAGGCCTTACGGACACGGTTCGTAATCTCGTATACCCACGTTCGAAATACAACTGCGAGCGATTTGGCAGCAGACAACGTTGCGCTGGTTTTTACGCAATGTTATGGGTGCCAGTCGTTCTAAAAGCAATGGTAAACTACTGAATATACACTTGCCAAGACATCAACAACAGCAAACAGTGCTGGTGTTGACTGAAAACGTCCTTTAAAAGATATGCAACTAATTTTAACAACAATTGCAAGCTAGAACGAAAGCTCTGGGAAAAAAGACGAAAAACTAAGTTAATCATGAAAAGGGCGTGCAATGCACACAAACAAACAAACAAACAAACAAACAAACAAAGACAACCAACATATTTATATTTATTTACTAAAAAAATTTATCAAAGAAGGCGACATTAGCAAAAAGATAGTTACATCAGACATACTCTGCACATATCCGAGTCTCACAAACTAAGCAGCAAAAGAGGATAGTGAGTTTTGTGAAACTGAAGTTTGGCTTTCAAAATACCATCAATGTTTGGTTTGGAATTGCTGCATCCAATCAAGAGAATTGCTTTCAAATGTTCATCAGTCAATCTCATTCGATGTGGTGACTTCACAGACTTCCTTTTTGAAAATATTAGCTCACAGACATATGTTGTTCCAAATAATGATGTCATACCAGCGGCAAATTTCTTAAGTTTCGGAAACTCAACATCAGGTAAGCAGCAGTACTTTCTTCTCAACGAGCTCCAACTGTAATTCAACTGGCACACCATTAAGGTTACAATCAAACGGATTCTGGAATAGAAGGATGTCGCTCTCAAATCTGTCAAGATCTGAAAATCTCTCCAAACTCTTTGAAACAGTGAAAATGAGAAAGATTTTCTCCTTCCAGTTGTGCTTCCAACAATGACAGCTTTCTTCGAAATGCTTTGATGGTTCTGTAGAGATCACAGACGAGGTAATCCTTTCAATGAAATTTCAAGTTCAGTTCATTCATATCGACCAAAATTGACAACTTTGACAGCCAGGTAGGATCTGACAGCTGTGAATCAGCTTTATCTTTGTCAGTGAGGAAAATATCTATTTCGTTTCGGAGCTTGTAAAAACGAAGCAGGACTTTACCGCAGCTGAGCCACCTGACTGATATGTGACAAGGCAAGTCACAGAATTCAGAATCAATTTCTTCAAGAAAAGCCTAGAATTGGCGGTGAATGAGTGCATGTTCCCGAATGAAGTTCACAGCAGAAACTACTGGTTTCATTACACAAGAAATATCTAAATCTTTCCCACAGAGTACTTGCTGATGTACGATGTAGTGTATGAACAGAGCGCCCGGGATTTGCAAATCTTCAAAATGAGTCCTGATCTGCCCCAACAGACCCTTCCTCACTCCAGTCATGTTTTTTCCTTTCATCAACTGTAACACCTCGAAGCTGATTCCACCGAAGGTTATAGTCTTGGAAAATTGTTTGCACTTCCACGAAAATGACTTTCCCAGTTGTTGTTGCATGCATGCTGCAAACGGACGCCAACTCTTCCGTGATCTGAAAGTTCAAATTGACACACAAATGAACACGAGAAGTTGTGACGTACTCGAGAGATCAATAGACTCATCCAGCGCCAGAGAATACTACAACAAGTTCCTAGCTTTCTCGCGTATCTGTAGCACTATGTTCTCTCCAAGCTCTTCTGTTCTCCGCACAACTGAACTTGCCGAAAGGCTGATAGTTCCAAACAAATTTGCTTTCTCAGGACACAGGTGATTTGCTGCTTCGATCACGTTGCCATCAGTAAACGGTTTTCCTCGTTCTGCCATTTTATGTACTGTTTTGTAACTTGTACGAGTGACAGATTCATTTTCAGCAAATTTTCTCGTGAAGAGATTTCTTTGCGTTTCAAAACCACGTTTAATGGTCTCATATTTCCCAGAGCGTAATTTTCTAGAAAACTGTTAATGTGTTGATGGATGTTTTGTTTCGTAGTGACGCCGAAGATTGTACTCTTTAAAAACGGCAACACTTTCGCTGCATATTACGCAGCTGGTTTTCTGGTCCTTTGTTTCCTCAAAGAAGTACTTTACTCCTCACTCGGCGTCCACTTTTCTTTTCCTACTAGCCATAATTAAGGGTGAAGTACACGGGATCTGAAAATGAAAAAAGACTTTACATTAGAAACATAATTAAAATCCTATTGAAACACAAGAAAAGCAGAGGACTAGGGGTCACTGGTGAAGCTACAGCTCATCAAAGGTACATATACAGTTTATAGGTATCTTTGTGTAACCGCACAGAGATGATAGAGATAATAACACAATGCCGACTGCTCAAGGGCCGTAGAAGAAGAGAGGAATAAAAAGACAACGAGAGTCTCATTCTATCTCTACGGCAAACAAGAAAAAACAACGATTTAGAGATATCAGAATAAATTCAGGTCAGTGTACAGGGAATCAGAATAATGTAATTATAAAGATACAACAACATCTGATTAATAATGCCAATGCCTTAATATATAAAATTCATGATTAGATGCAATGACAAAATAGGCATCCCCATGAATAAACATACACATGATCATCCTACACAGTACCATTGATATTCCATCACAGCTTGGGTAGTCATTCAACACAGTACCAGTGATCTTCCATCACAGCATGGGTAGTCATCCAACACAGTACCAGTGATCCTCATCACAGCATGGATAATCATCCAACCTGTAACTGTAGTCTGATACACAACACCAGCAATTATCAGACAACAAGATGAAACAAAGGTCATTCATTCAGTAGCATGCCCTTTGCAGAACCTCGCTCCCATACCATCCTTCCGGAAAACCTCTCGATCATAAGCAAGATTTCCCGCTTCAGATACATCCATTTGGAGATCATCCGCCACATCCTGCACCCATCTTCTCTTTGGCCTTCCTCTTCCTCTCTTCCCAGGCATATATCCCTCCATTATTGTTCTCAGGTACAGACATAGCTATTATATTTCTATATTCCTATTTAAACTATGAAGGTTCGTTCAAAACCCACCCCAGAGCAGATAATCGTCAATCCACAATCAAGATCCTCTTGGATCTTTTGGATCTTTACAGGGCCTGTCTACCCTCTCAACTGCGGTCTGGAAAAACAGTGGCTACGCTCGGCCGTGAGTGTGGCATGTTCGCCCATCTACTTGGTAGTGGCTCAGGGGTTTAAGTTCAAACCCTCTGCTGAAAATTAGACATCAGCATCTTTTCGGCCTAAGTTGTTCCCAAGGCCAAAAAGGCGGGAACATGGCTTACTGGTCTGTTATAGGTACGCCAACACAACATCCCAGCATCCTATACATTTTTTACCAGGGTATCAAGGGATATGCTACTCCATACTCTTGTAGAGTCGCGGCAAGCGGCTTCATTTGGTAATAGAATATATCTCATAATAAGGTTCGCGAAATGTATAAATGGGGCCACCTAAATAAACAACCTAGTGCAGCCAGGACGTCTCCGCACGTGTGAAGATCTCCTATTATTCTAAACATAATATTTACATTTAAATTGTATCACAACGTCTCGTGTTTCATAGTTATATCAGCAAGTTCGAGTACCGACGGCCGACCGGATCCGGCCCGCGGGCCGTAGTTTGGAGTTTGGTGACCCCTGGTCTAGGTGATAGGAATGAGAGAGATGACGATTAATAGGCGAATTGAGTAGGACAAATTCTGGTCTGGCACAATCAAGGCCTGCATGCACTTATTTTCACACTGGCGAAAGGCCGTGCAAGCTTATGGGGGCTTATGTTGACAAATATTACAAATAGTTTTCCCCCACTCTTCCTCCCTCCCTCCCTTCCTCTCTCTCTCTCTCTCTCTCTCTCTCTCTCTCTCTCTCTCTCTCTCTCTCTCTCTCCCTCTCTCTGCTAAATGCTGGTGCAATTACGTTTGCTTAGAGAATATTTCAAATACCATAATAACATGATAGTAATGCCTTGATTGATCACTACACTTATGTTCAAGCGTTCTGCGGAATTTTTTTCTTTCTATTTACATCGCTGTCAACAATAGCATTTTACCGCTGTTGTTGATGTCTTTGCAAGATTACGCACAGTATTTTGCATTGCTTACTGAGGGACAATCTCAGATACCCCTGTAAGTAACCAACGCGACCCGATTCCCTACCGAATCTCGCGCAGCTGTTTCCCCACACGTGGATATAAGGGATTACGGAGAAAATCGTTAACACCTTCGCCAGGGAGACGGGCTCCGCGGAATTGCTAGATATCTAAAATAAAAACACCCCGACAAACAAAATTGATGGTCCTTCATTATTATTCTCATGATCATATTGTTCTTGTCTTGTATCATCATAAAGGTCTTTCACATAATCTGACCACGCATGTAAAATCTGATCTTTTTCTATGATGATTTTGCCATCTTTGGTTTTTAGGCAACCTGTTGATGTGTCTGTTCTTGTGTTCTTGATGTCGTTAATTCTTGTGTGCATTACTTTGGTATTCTTGGTGTTGTCTTGGTGATATTTCTCAAGCCATGTTTCTATTGCCTCTTTGCATAGCAGTAGCTTCCTAATTTTCCTGTGAATCTCTTCGTATATTTCCTTGTTATTTTTGTTATTTCTTCTTTTTTTACATGAGTTTTAAGATGTCTTCCATCATCCAATTCTTGCCCCTATTATCTTTAGTTTTGGGATTATCATTGTTGTTAGCGCAGCTTGACTGATTTCTTTTATATTTTCAATTGGTCACTGACGACTTGAAATAATATTGCATTGCCACATCGGACAATGCATCGAATCTGTTCTTTACCTCTTCGTTGAATTTATCTTTTATCTCCTCACTCTTAAGTGCCTGTAGATCAAATTTTGCGTTTCTATTTGTATATTTGACTTTCTTTAAGTTTGTATGTAAATTGCTTAAGATTAATCTATGGTTACAGTAGCGGTCTGCGCTTTGTAGGGGGACATAAACATCTAATATTGTTAGAAGGGAGGTTACTAGAACTTGAAAAAGAAAATGGTATACCTAGATACAATACCACTAACTAACGTCAAAATCTTTTATTTTTACTTGTTAAATAAAGCAGTTAACACCGCAGGCACTTTTTCCAATCGTGAGAAGATAGCTATTAAAGTATTTATACAACATTTGTTTAATCTTTTTGTTTACTTACATTTTATAATCAACTTTTTCAATACTACGTTTACGTTTAATTTTTAAAACTGTACTTTTAATGATAAGTAGTAGTTCATTTTTATTCACTTTCCCCTCTGTGGGGAAACAACATTTTTTTACTGGCCTCTTAAGGCCACCCACAATTTACAAAAACTTTACTTACATTAACCTTGGAAGTCTATGGGGTTTATGTTGATAAATACGTTTAGAGGAAATGTCATTTATGTTTGTAAATTTCATTCAATTTGAACAAATAGCTCTCTCTCTCTCTCTCTCTCTCTCTCTCTCTCTCTCTCTCTCTCTCTCTCTTTCTCTCTCTCTCTCTCTCTCTCCCAAATGCTGGTGCAATTACGTTTGCTTAGAGAATATGTAAAATATAATAACATGATATTAATGCCTTGATGGGTGCCTCCTTCTCTCCGCTAGCCTATGGGACACCCTTGGGCAAGGTGGAGTACCCATTTAGCCTCCCGATCAGGGTTACGTGAAGCTATGGGTGCAGGTGGTGGATGCAATTGAAGTGCAGCCGACAGATAGTTGTAGGTTATGGTCTCCACAGCTTCACGACGGAAGGCAGATGATCTCTGTTTTGGGAGACATTGGCTACGGTCATCGACCAGTTTGGTCACTGCTAGGAAGGAAAGCAATGGCAAACTACCTTCTTTACAGAGGCCAAGAATATCATGTACTGAAGTCTTATCGATAATCAGAGAAACGGCGTAAATGGGTGCTCCATAGGAGCAGCCTCGCCCGGTAGGGGTAGTCATGTGCACCAGGTGACTCCAGGCCGTCATCAGGAGACTGAGTGCAAAAGAATATCAACATTGAAAGTAGGAACTTGGAATGTAAGAACTATGAGTGGGGATGGGAAATTTGATAACATTAAGAATGAAATTAGAAGATTAAATGTTAACCTGTTAGGTGTACGTGAGACCAGATGGACAGGAATGGGCATTATGACATCTGAGGAATATAGAATAGTCTATTCTGATGGAGAGAAACAACAGCGAGGAGTAGCAATTATAATGGATACAGAGAGAGAAAAATCGATCAAAGGATATTGGACTGTATCAGACAGAGTGTTACTGGTGAAGTTGAGTAGAAGACCTTTTGATGTCAACGTCATACAAGTTTATGCACCAACAGCAGACAGTGGTGATGACAGCATCGATGAATTTTATAGTGATTTAGAGAAATCCTTCAAGAAATGCAAGAATTCTGAAGTAACTATCAAAGTTGGAAATCAACAGGACGGATGCATAGTTGACAAGCATGGACTAGGGCAGGGGTCACCAAACTTTTTTTCACGGCGGGCCGGATAAATGACAAAATGACGAGCGCGGGCCGGATAACTGACAAAATGACGAGCGCGGGCCGGATACTCATTTTGTACAATACTTGCACCGTCTCCGTGGCGAAGATCTTAAGAACGCGGTTCGTAATCCCGAATACCCACGTTCGAAATACAGCTGCGAGCGATTTGGCAGCAGACAACGTTGCGCTGGTTTTTACGCTATGTTATGGGTGCCTGTCGTTCGAAAACAATGGTAAGCTACTGAACATAAAACTTGCCAAGACATCAACAACAGCAAAAAATGCTGGTGGTGACTGCTAACGTCCTGTAAAGGATATGCAACTAACTTTTTAAGTTTGTTATTGCTATCTAAACAATATACGTTCATTCAATCGAAATCAATGCAAATCGATCTCCTTCAAAATAACTTCTGGCTGATTTCGAGCACATGATGTTGGGGAAATGTGAAAGTGCATTCACATCTAACCCTCAGAAGCCGACGCTCTATATATAATGACATAAATGACAGCTGTATTGAATTAACCATACTATTAATTGATGTACTGCCATGGGATTATTAGTTGTCTTAAGCGACTTCCCATATCTGCCATCTATATATCACCGAAATGGTGTCATTACGTTATCACACAATATGTCTGCTAACACATTAAGAACGTTTAAGTCATAACTGGACATACACCTAATTCCCAGTTTTCGCCACCATTTTTGTTTAGTCAAAACTTATCTTGTGTTTGGCATTGACACAGTTAATCACAACAATTCATATATTACCTTTTATCTTTACATTAAACGGGCACTGTGGTTTAGGATATAATGAGACACACAGTGCCATTATATCCCGACATACGTAGTCGAGAGTTAGAAATCATCCGTGAACCATCTGGATGCAGACGTTTAGCGTTGATTTCTATGATATGAGACGTCGGCCGTTAGAAAACAATGACAAGATACTGAAATAAAAATGTCCTAGTAAATCACAAATATCGGATAATTACTACAGTTGACTGCAATGTTCTGTAAAGGCTACGTAAGTAACTATTAAGTTTATGCGCAACAGTTCCTGAGACAATACTTATTTTATTCTTTTGTTTTCTAGTTTGCCAGATGTGTATTATTGATTGTGGCTTTGCTGTGCTAATCCAGGACGCTGTTTCAGATTGCCCAAACATTGCAAGTCTGTTGTTGCACCAGTATGGGAATTATCAGATCTTACCTTGTTCTTCAGCTGTGGGTTTACCTGTGCTTTCCTGTTTGTCAAGCCGACTGTCCTTATAAGGTGAAACCCATTTTCCTGTATATGTTTATATCACAGCAGGAGTAGCCATAGCTCAGTAGCTAGCGCGCTTAGTTGCGAGCGCGGTGGTCGTGTGTTCGGACACCCTTAGAGACGAAGATATTGTTTTCTTTAACTGACTTAGGCTACAAGCTCGACCTGGAATACAATCTTGCACATGAGATTTCATGGGAAGCAGAGGCGGCCGATGTGGTATTGATCATATCATTCACTGAACGTCGATAGGTCCAACGACAGTATGCGGCCATCAGTATGTGATAAAACCGCATCATGGAGAGAAAGGGAGAGTGATACTCTGCTTTACTTTGATTTAATTAACTTCACCTCATTTACTATTACTTTGATTTCATATTACTTTTAATTTACGTTTACTTTACCTTTACTTTTACTATTACTTTTACTTTCACGGTTGCCTTTACTTTACTTTTCTCTCCGTTTACTTTTACTTTAACGTACTTTTAGCTAACTTTTACTTATACTTTATTTACTTTTACATTACTTAGCTTTCATTTTATTTTTACTTAATTTTAGCTTTACTTTATTTTTACTTTACATTTTACTTTACTTTCACTTGCTTTGCTGTTATTTTACCTTTACTTTACTTTACTCTGCTTTTATGTTACTTTCATTATAGTATACAATATCCCCTCTGATTGGTCTCGAGAGGCTTGCGTGTTCCAATGACCTCAAGAGCTATGCCAACGGTAGCACAGCTACAGGTAGGGTCTCCCATGTCGGACAGGTCAAGGGATAGGAACCAGACCAAGAGAGACACACACTTGCTGCCTTGCAGGTAGACTGGGGACAGTGAAAGACTAGGGATAAGCAAATCCATTGAACTCAAAGTCCGAATCATGCGCACGATGCCACTACATTGTTGGTCCCGACACTTATTCTACGGCTCTCAGCTGAGGGAAATTACTGAACGCCTCTAAGTCAATATCACCCGGATGTGAGGGCCGGGCCTATACTCACCCACTGCTAAATGGAGGTGAGATGCTGAGCATGCTACATACGTGGTACAGACGCTTGTTCTACGGCTCTTGGCTGAGGGATATGAGGGATCTCCTGGATGAGAGGGTGCCATATAGCTAGTGCCCGAGAATTACGTCACAGAAAGTATGTAGAAATCCTATAAGCCGAAAACCACTCAGAGACACTAGGAGACAAGTTGTCAACAACAAAAAAACGTCATACTGACATCAATTAACAACAAACAGGCTTTGTGGAGTTTTCGAATGGAAGGCTGTGCATGGAACTATCAGGACACTCAAACTGGCGAATAAACACTTTCTACATTGAAAAGTGGCTGGAATATGAGTTACAGATACAGAAGATTTCATAACGAACTCATGTGAGATGACGCTAAGAACGAATGAACCAACTGACGAGGAAATTAGTCAGAATTTCAGAAGCGGCGAGAAATGGACCTAGAAGATAGAAAGAAGGAGGTTCAAGGACGGATAAAGTAAGTCAGAAATAATCAGTTATAAAACGGTTTGTAAGTGCTAATATTAATATGAAATTCAATAGTATAATTACCGCCGGCCCTGGTATTACAGGCGAGGTAAATGCTGAATAGTATTTGTTGCTATGCAAAGCCGATGAGCTGTAGACAAACTAAACAGCGATTGATTTTAGATTACACTCACGTTCAAGAATCGACCTTTTTTATTCTTCTGTTCGCAAAATCAAAATTGCCGTTGAATTGGTGAAAGCGAGCCTTCAATTATATTGTTCCAGTGGCAGTTCAAATTGTTAATAACAGCGTTTTGGCAGAGGGCCTGGCCGTTACTCGCTATCTGCTGCATGTAGGTAAGATGCTGAGCCGGCAGCATATGCAGCCTAACTCGTGAGCGTTACTAAAGGTGAAAAAAGCATCCCAGTCGCACGCAATGATTACGATGCAAGTATGAATTTAAACTCACTGAGTGAGCGTAGTCAAAGGTGGAAACACGTCTCACTAACACCAAATGGAACGCTTGGCTAGCGAATCCATTACGTGAAAGTCCAAAGCGAAACTTGCCGAATGGATGTCGTCTCATTAACACGAAATGGAATGCTTGACTAGCCAATCCATTACGTGAAGTCCGAAATGAATGCTTGCTGAGTGGATGTCGTCTGCAAACTAAGGTGGAAAATGGTGTCATTAACTCGAAATGGAACGCTTGGCTAGCGAATCCATTACGTGGAAGTCCGAAGCTAAAGCTTGCTGAGTGGATGTTGTCTGCAGACTGACCTTCCTGGTTTGCATGGGGAGCGGCCAGTGGCGAACGAAATACCCAATACATGGAAGTGAGGAATTAAAGCAGCCATGAGCAGGACGTGGCGATTCCTTGGGTGAGCCCAGTCCTAGAGCGCTATGTATCGGCTCTGCAATTATAGAAGCCTCCTTGGATGGCAGTAAATACTATGGACTGCCCCTGTCTTCCCTTTAGGGTTGGCCGTGAAGTCTTCGACCGATCTAACTTGACCAGCTGAAATGTGGACGGCACCACAACAGTGAGAGTCCCCAGGGACGGCTAAACCGATTAAAAAACGTCAGCTAAAGTTGGATGTGTTGGCTTAAGGGTTTTGGCCCTAGGGTGCACAACTAGACACACCTCAATTACGTATGAAAAAACATTCCGGATGAACGCAGAGGAAGAAGAAATATACTATGAAATAGGGTTAGAACAATGACGCCCCCGATGGATAGACAGAGACATATAAGACGTTAAACAGGGCACGACGCATGGACACATAAGTACAGGAACAGAGTAATATACAGAGGCACATAAGCACGTAACCATAATAGTAGACAAATGAAAAAATAATGGAGTTGTTTGTAATTGTAAATGCCACACAGACAGACACATAGACCGAGATTCTAATAGACAGAGAGCTAGACAGATGGACAGACAGAGAGGCAGACAGAAACGGGGCAGGCAGGCGGAAAGGCGGCAGACAGACAGACGGGCGGACGGACGGGTGGATGGGTGGATATATAAATCGATCGATCGGTAGGTAGGTAGGTAGATAGATAGATAGATAGATAGATAGATAGATAGATAGATAGATAGATAGATAGATAGATAGATAGATAGATAGATAGATAGATAGATAGATAGATAGATAGATAGATAGATAGATAGATAGATAGATAGATAGATAGATAGATAGATAGATAGATAGATAGATAGATAGATAGATAGATAGATAGATAGATAGATAGATAGATAGATAGATAGATAGATAGATAGATAGATAGATAGATAGATAGATAGATAGATAGATAGATAGATAGATAGATAGATAGATAGATAGATAGATAGATAGATAGATAGATAGATAGATAGATAGATAGATAGATAGATAGATAGATAGATAGATAGATAGATAGATAGATAGATAGATAGATAGATAGATAGATAGATAGATAGATAGATAGATAGATAGATAGATAGATAGATAGATAGATAGATAGATAGATAGATAGATAGATAGATAGATAGATAGATAGATAGATAGATAGATAGATAGATAGATAGATAGATAGATAGATAGATAGATAGATAGATAGATAGATAGATAGATAGATAGATAGATAGATAGATAGATAGATAGATAGATAGATAGATAGATAGATAGATAGATAGATAGATAGATAGATAGATAGATAGATAGATAGATAGATAGATAGATAGATAGATAGATAGATAGATAGATAGATAGATAGATAGATAGATACAATTATTTTTTTTTTATTCCAGAAATGCTCCTGTAATGGATCAAACATATGGTGTTCATACTTGAATTTACAAGAGGTCCCCAGATTGTACAGTACCAATGGAAGCACACATTGGTTTCTATCCATTAATGTATGTTCGTTTTCTTCTTATGTAGTGAACCATCCTTTGCTTTATATACAAGTATTATATTATAACCAGCAATTATATATCCAGTTTGGAAATACTACATATACATGCCCGAGCGCGCGCGCGCGCACACACACACACACACACACACACACACACACACACACACATTATGTTTTAGAGACTATGTTTTAGAGTGCATTTTAGTATCTACTGATACGTGTTTTTTCTTTAGTATTAGTGTTATTTGTCCAATGAATTGGGTTGTCTCATTGCATCTATTCTCGGACGATGGAAGTTCAGAATGTTCTTAACCATATGAAAACTGGCAAGACCCCGGGTACAGATAACATCACAATAGAAATGAAGAATATGGAACAGATCAAGTCACCAGACTGCTGAACACATTATATGATACTGGAGATATACCTCCTGAATTATGTAATTCTATATTTAATGCAATCCCGAAGAAATCAGGAGCCTTGGAATGCGATCAACATCGAACAATTGAATAATGAGCCACATCACGAAGATTCTGCTGAGAATTATCATGCAAAGAGTTAGGAAGAAAATACAACTCGAAATAGGAGAAGAACAATATGGATTTGTAGAAGGCAAGGGCACAGTAAATGCTGTGTATATACTAAGAATAGTAATTGAACGTTCTATAGAAGTAAACAAAGATATATATCTTTGCTTTATTGACTACACAAAGGCTTTCGATAAAGTGAGACATGTCGACATGATAAGGATGCTTGAAGATCTACAAATTGATAGAAAAGACCTTAGACTTGTAAAAAACAAATATTGGAAACAACAAGCTGCCATCAGAATTGATAACGATGTAGGTCAATATCAGCCTATTAAGAGAGGTGGGAGTCAGGGATGTGTAATGTCTCCAGATCTGTTTTCCCTGTACATTGAAAGTATTTTCAGAAATATAGAAGATATAGAAGGAATCAACATTGGGGGACGATACATCAATAACATTAGATATGCAGATGATACAGTCTTGATTGCAGACAATGAACAGGACCTGCAACATTTAGTAGATGCGGTTGGTGCACACAGTGAACAACTTGGGTTAGAACTGAATATTAAGAAGACACAGATTATGGTCGTCACTGTTAACATAACAAAGTCATAACATCTGAAAAAAATGAAGACGGTAAACCTATTAGAGTAATTAGACTTAGACAGTCGACATATTTTGGGCATGTTATGAGAAGAAATGAATTGGAGAACTTTGTGACTACTGGCAAGATCGAAGGGAAGAGACCAAGGGGAAGATCTAGAAATAAATACCTGGATGGCTTGGCCACGTGGCATGGTCGAGACAGGAACACAGAGCTGATCCACGACTCTAGTGATCGAGTGAGATGGCAGAACATGACCGCCCACGCTTATCGGCATGGCGCATGATGGATTGATCTATTCTCGATCTCGCCTTCTTATTTGCGATTTGCTATTAAACTTCCTAAGTACTTGCAGCTCTTCACTTGTTTCAGGTGATGTTCTTTTGGAAGAATCTTTGTCATTACCTCAGTTTTAGTCTAGTGATGCTAATTTCCATGTCATGTTTAGACTTGCTATGTAGACTTGTAGTTCTGCTTCTGATGTTTCAATTAATGCTTGATCTTCCGCAAATAAGGGTTCTTTAATGGTGTAATTTGCTGTTGGTTCTTCTTCTGTGTTTTGTTCTTCCTGAGGTGTTGTGCAGTCCTTGTTTGGCCGGGTGTCTTTACATATGTTGTGTCTTTATATATGTTGTGTATACAATTTGTAAACAAGACTGTAGCTTGACATAACCTTGCCGTAGTCCGGATCTTATGGTGCCTTGTTCGGAGTGCCCTCCGCTTGTTCTTACCGTGCATTCACTGTTGCTATTTAAGCTTTTGCATAAGTTAGTTAGATGTGTACTCATTGAATATCGTTTAAGGTTTCTCCACAACTTGTTTCTATCTACTCGATCAAATGCCCTTTCTTGTTCGACAAAGGCCAAGTAGAGTGTTTAATTAAATTCTTTTTTTTTCTATCAGTGTCTAAGAGCAAAGATGGCACTTTGTATCCTTTGTTTTTCCTAAGTCTAAGTTGTGTTTCGTTTAGCTGGGGTTCTATTGTAGGTCGTAGTCTTTTTTCGAGACATTTGTTAAATATTTTACAGTATTACTCAAAAGGCAAATGCCTCTGCATTGTCTGCAGTTTCATTAACTGCCTTGTTTTTCTATATTGGGATAATATATGGCGCTTCCCCAGTCTCTTGGTGCCTGTAATTCTACCCAAACGTGGCTAAACAGTCTATGTAGCCATGCTGTCGCTATGTCTGTTGCTGCTTTAATTAGTTCTTTTGATATTTCGTCTTGTCCCGGTGATTTATTCAATTGGACTATTCTGATGACTTCTCTAATTTCTTCATTTCAGTATGTCTGATTCTATTTCTTCCATGTCATCTCTGTCGGTTTCTTGAATTCCTTTGGCATATGAAGAAATGTGAGAAGTTGTTCGATGTACTATCTCTTTCTTTTTATGACTTGTTTTTCCTCATTTATTGATAGTTCTATTTCGGTATTACATATACAAGAATCAAAGAGCTCTGCACTGTTTCTCACTGCACTAATCATTTTGTAAACATTATTTCTTGCCTACTTATAGTTTTTATTTATTGTTTTGAATAACGAAGATACAAACAATAGATTGCACGATTTATTGCCTGGTATATTTCGCTGCATCTCGTTATGTACATACTGCAGAAATCACACAACATAAAGTAAATTAACTAGATAAATCCTTCAAGCTGAAAACTGAAATTACTGTGCGAACATGTGAATATTTCAGCTTGAAGGATTTATCTAGTTAATTTACTTTATAGTGTATAATTTCTGCCGTATGTACCTGACGAGATGCAGCGAAATATACCAGGTAATAAATCGTGCAATCTATTGTTTGTGTCATCGTTATCTAGGGTTTGTCCATATTCATCCCAGTCTTTTGTGTTTCTCTCTTTATTGTTCTATTTGCGTGTCTTCTTGCTATTTTATATTCGATATAATGACAATCCTGTTTGATTTTCACCCACTTTTTATATTTTTTATTGTTTATCTTTTCCAGCTTTGTCGTTCTATTAACTAGTTTTTTTCTTTATACATATTCTGTGTTTGATTCATGATTCTACGTGTTATGTTTGTAGTGTTTAACTACTTGATATGAACAACTCCCATTTTTCTTCCACTGATTTTCTTTCTGTAGATACTTTTACAATGTCGTCAGCTCGTTCTTTCTCATAACTTTCCTTCTCTGCCTCGTCTTTGAGATTGTTTAAGTTTACTAATTTGCATGATATGCTTTCGCATGATTGTTGATTTTATTCTCCTGTTGGTGTTTATTGTGGTAATAATGGCTTTATGATATTTGTTTATGTTTATGTAGGGAACTGTTCTTGCATCTAATATATCTCACTGTTTGTTTTTCATACTAATGTAACAACACGTTGGCTTTTGGTATCCAGATCGGTCTATTTGTACCAGGTTTGTGAGTCAGGTGTTTAAATAATGTGTTTGTTATAAAAAGGTCATGCTGATTGCATGAATCTATCAATCTGCGCCCATCGTTATTTCTTGCATTGTGTTATTCTCCAAATGCTCCAAGATGTTTCTCTATGTCCATTCTGTTGTGTCCTAGTCTTGCATAACACTATGAAATATGCTTCCTTTGGTTCAGTCCGATTATGTTTCACTCTTTGAAGGAATTGGTATGGGTGCCGGTTGTTCAGAAAGCAATGGCAAACTACTGAACGCAAACTTGCAAAGACATCAATAACAGCTGTAAAATGCTGCTGTTGATAGCGATGTCCTGTAAAAAGAATTGCAAAAAAAAAAAAAAAAACAGCAGGAAAAATAAAATACCCTGCCGGCATTCTAGGCCTGTCTCGGGTTTAAAACAAGAAAATCTGACCAAGGAGAGCCCCCCCCCCTCCCCCATCCCTTGCAAGGCAGAGCCCCGTTGATTCATGAACTCACGAAAAGGGTATTCCGGTCTATGACACCGGCAGGTGAAGTTCATTTAATAGATCAGCCGATCATCGGCAAGCTACTAATTTTCTATTTCCATCACTCCTGAGACTAGCCAATCCTTTCCCTACTGGCTCCACACCTTGTAGACCATATATATATATATATATATAGTTTTTGTTGATTGTCTATACACTAATGGTGGATACAGTCCGAAAAAAATGTGAGGGTAGGACGGCTTGAAGCGAGGTGGATGGCGACAAATTGGGGCACATATACAAGAATTGCCCTGAAAGTTTATGTGGTCGGAGTCTCGACCACATCACCCATCCAGTGCTATCTCCACACAGTATTATTACCATCCAGTGCCATCACCATCCAGTACCATCACCATCCAGTACCATCGCCTTCCAGTACCGTCACCATCCAGTACCATCACCATCCAGTACCATCGCCTTCAAGTACCGTCACCATCCAGTACCATCAACACACAGTGTCATCACCACCCAGTACCATCACAACCCAGTACTATTACTATTCAGTATCATCAACATCCAGTACCATCACAACCCAGTGCTATCGCTATCCAGTACCATCACCATCCAGTACCATCAACACACAGTGTCATCACCACCCAGTACCACCACAACCCAGTACTATCACTATCCAGTACCATCACCATCCTGTGCCATCACCATCCGGCCCCATCACCTTCCAGTGTCATCACCCTCCACATTTGATTGGTCTACATACATATAGAGCTATAACAATTTACCAAAAACACATAAAGCCGTATACAAGCCTCCCATACTTTACGTGGATAAATTACACTATTCCCAACTAATTTCATTCCTTGTTTACATTTACAGGGCAATAACATTTAAAGAATACCCGCAGGAAGTTTGCCGCCAAATTTAACAGAAATAGACATGAATGATAGTCCACTAACAACAATAGACGACAATGCCTTTGACGAATCTGTTTGCACTTTAACTTCGCTTTATTTTACTAATGTCCTTTTCACTCGATTCCCAGACGCTTTTGGATATTTGCTTGCTCTGTCCACTTTGTCTATTATGGATGGTAATATTACAGATTGGAACGATGATGCCTGGATTAATATTAGTCAAACTCTTAATAGAGTTGAGTTTTATAATGTTGGATGTACTGTGTGGCCAAACTGGACGCGGCATTTAACGCAATTAACTTATCTTATCATTTCCGAAGGCACTATATCTTTCATCCCAGATGGCGCGTTAGATTCTGTTGCCCATAGCTTGACAAGCCTAATCCTCAACTATAACAGGTTAACTATGATTCCCAAGGCGCTTTCAAACTTGAATTCTCTTCAATTTCTGAATCTACAGAACAACTACATTGCAGATTTAAGGTGGGTTCCACAGAATAGCAAGCTAAATGTATTGTCATTTAGTTTTAATTACATATGGAATGCCAGTCAGATAAGCGAGGTTCTGCGTCCTTATTATATATCACTGAACTCTTTTGACATAGACAATAACCATCTTACAAGTATTCCAAATATATCTTACTTGATCAACGTAAGAGCCCTGGAATTGACATACAACAGAATATCAGATCCCATTTCTGGCGATATTTCTTCTAACGTCTTCATTCTGGGACTATCTTACAATTCGCTTCCGTACGTGCCCAAAATGCTGTCAAAGTTACTGACAATAAATGACATCTCTCTGTCTTACAATGCAATAAGAGCAATAAGTGAAACAGATTTTCATAATGCAACGACCACGATTGATCTTAGCTTCAATTTAATAACGGAGTTGACAGATACCAGTTTCCCAGAAATGTTTGGACTTCAGGATTTGGTGTTAAACAATAACCCACTGACCACAATTTCTACAGTTGCTTTACAGCGTTTGCCGAGTCTTATGTATTTGAATCTAAGGTATAAAAGAATAACGCGTTTACCTCTAGGACTGAGGTACCTCAGCAGTCTCTCTACACTGGACGTGACCAACAGCTCGTCGCTTGTATGTACCTGCATGGAGAGCAGTTTAACAGCTTGGATAGTGAAGCTGAATCCACTGAGCGTTCTAGGGAACTGTGGTCTTACCAGTGTTTACGATTTCTTCTCTTTATTAAGTCCATCTTGTCCTCCTTCAGCTGCAACATTCTCGTAATATTCGAATATTTTACTTTTATTGATTGATTAATTGACTGATTAAATGCTGTATTAATTGATTGATTATATTTAATGACCTTATTTTAGTAACTGTTAAGTACCATTTAATGTTCCTTCATGATTACAAAGAAATATCAAATGTTGGGAATCCTTTGTGGTCATTGTAGACAACGTTGCCATTGAAAGCTGCAGTGACCTCATGGAGGTTGCCTCCACATACAAACACCGCCTCGTTTAAGTAAAGGTGTAGTTAGACCAAGAAGTGTCTTGATAGCCGTGTGTATAAGTACATTTGTTCCTTCAGAGATGCGTTGTCATCAATAGGAGGTGAAAAATTCGAATCTTTGTGTGGTCGCAATCACCCTTAGCCCCAACAGGAGAATCCAGTGAAGATAGTGTAGAGCAGGAGTCAACAAACTTTTTTCACGGCGGGCCGGATAACTGACAAAATGACGATCGCGGGCCGGATACTCATCCTGTACAATACTTGCGCCGTCTCCGTGGCGAAGGCCTTACGGACGCGGTTCGTAATCTCGTATACCTACGTTCGAAATACAGCTGCGAGCGATTTGGCAGCAGACAAAATTGCGCTGGTTTTTACGCAATGTTATGGGTGCCAGTCGTTCGAAAAGCAACGGTAAACTACTGAACATAAACTTGCTAAGACATCAACAACAGCAAACAGTGCTGGTGTTGACTGAAAACGTCCTGTAAAGGATATGCAACTAACTTTAACAATAATTGCAAGCTAGAACGAAAGCTCTGGGAAAAAAGACGATAAACCAAATTAATCATGGAAAGGGCGTGCAATGCACACAAACAAACAAACAAACAAACAAACAAACAAACAAACAAAGACAACCAACATATTTATATTTATTTACTAAATAAAGTTATCAAAGAAGGCGACATTAGCAAAAAGATAGTTACATCAGACATACTCTGCACATATCCGAGTCTTACAAACTAAGCAGCAAAAGAGGATAGTGAGTTTTGTGAAACTGACGTTTGGCTTTCAAAATACCATCAATGTTTGGTTTGGAATTGCTGCATCCAATCAAGAAAATTGCTTTCAAATGTTCATCAGTCAATCTCATTCGATGTGGTGACTTCACAGACTTCCTTTTTGAAAATATTAGCTCACAGACATATGTTGTTCCAAACAATGATGTCATACCAGCGGCAAATTTCTTAAGTTTCGGAAACTCAACATCAGGTAAGCAGCGGTACTTCCTTCTCAATGAGCTCCAACTGTAATTCAACTGGCTTACCATTAAGGTTACAATCCAACGGATTCTGGAATAGAAGGATGTCACTCTCAAATCTGTCAAGATCTGAAAATCTCTCCAAACTCTTTGAAACAGTGAAAATGAGAAAGGTTTTCTCCTTCCAGTTGTGCTTCCAACAATGACATGTCCACTGCTATCTTTTCTATTCTTCTGATTCCAATTTTCATTTTCTCTTCATTGCTTTCATTTTGTCATCTTTTTATTCTTCTCGTCCTGTCGTCACGTTTTAATGTAGTCACAGGGGACCTCCGTGACTATATGTTGTGTTTGTGAATGTGTTTGTTTGCTGATGAAGGCTAATCGCCGCAACGTCCTGTATGTGTCGCAATTCTGTTATGTAAAGCTGCACTACTTTGTGTCATTTTATATTGTGTATGTGTGTGCGCGTGTGTGTGAATGTATATATTTAAAGAACAAATAATAGAGTTGCTTATATAATTGATACATGTAGAAATAGCACAATGCACAGAATGTTAAATTAAAAATACATTTACAAACAGAAATTAGATTTAATCGGGAAAAACTAGACAATAGAGGCAAGAAAGTAGACATAGAAAAATGTATGTGTAAAGTTTACACTGCTGAGCAACAAATAATAATATAATCAATACTCATCATCAAGTGCCATGCCAGCTGGTGTAGGCCTTCACGACACTCCACTGATCTCGGTCTTTGGTTTTCTGGATCAACTCTGCTGATGATATTCCTCCATGCCACTGTCTGAATCCATCCAGCATTATTTCTCTTGGTCTGCCTCTACATCTCCTCCCCTCGATATTTCCAGTAGTCACAATGTTCTCCCGTGCCTCTCTCATCATCACATGACCAAAGAAAGCTGTTTGTCTCTTTCTTATTGTTCTATGTCATGTTCTAGTTTCAATAACCTCTTTCAGGCAGTCGTCGTTAGTTACTTTGGCAGTCCAAGGAATTCGCAACATTCGTCTCAGTAACCACGTCTCTGTAATCAACACTAACGTCATCACTCATCTCATCATGTTCTTCTTGTACCTTGCTTACGGGCTTCATGTATCGATATTCCCATGGACTCTGTTATTCCCTGCGTCCATCGTTTACGTGATCGGCCTCTTCCTCAGCTTCCCTCTGGTCTGTACATCATTGTTTGTTGTGGTATACTGTTAGTTGGTAACCTACTTGCATGGCCAAACCATTTGATTTGCTGTCTTCTAATAAAATCTAGTGCAGCTACAAGTCCGACTTTAGTCCTGATTTCGTCATTTCTGATCTGATCTTTTCTTGATACATTGAGTATACTTTTCAGGAATATCATTTCTATTGTTGTGATTTTTCTTTTCTCTTTTTCTGTCATTGTCCAGGTCTGGCATTGGTAACACAGAGTTGGTAGGAAGATTGTAATGTAACTAACTTCATCAAAAGATAAAATCGTAGAGAGAATTGGGGAGTCATGATTTTTGTTCCAAACTAAGCAATTTCAGAAGAAGAGGAAGGTCTTAAATCTGATCAATCAGAAAATAGACACACATACAGAAAAATACAGTTTGCGTTTGATGAAACATACTCTAGAACATCTTTATATAGACAGACCCGCTGGCTTGTAGGTATTGTAATAACAGGATACGGGAACATTATGACACAAGATAGATAGACAACCAAGCAGGACAACAGACATAGGCGGGGCAGGGTACAACCTTATGGATCCAGCGACATGGAAACATACAGGCAGACATACACACAAACAAAATAGACAACATATACATACATAAAACAGGTATATAGACATTACTTTATATAATTTGAGTAAACTCTAATGTACTGTCTTGCATTCTGTGTGTCTAGGAGTGTGAGTGCTTCTCAGCCGACATTTTCTGTCTAGGCAAAGGGCTGCAGTCTATGCCACAACTGAATAATATGACCACAACCAATTATACCACACTTCTTTTGGATGTGAGTATTACAATGTAATTATTATGGGTATTACTATGATCGCCAGCTCCGTGGCGTAGGGATTACGGACGTAGTTTGTAACCCGCTTACCCGTTTGTACGAAATGGTATGGGTGCCGGTCGTTCAGACAACAATGGCAAATCACTGAACATAAACGTGCCAAGAAATCACAACAGCAAAAAAAAAAAAAAATATGCTGGTGTTGACTGCAATGTCCTGTAAAGGATATGCAAATAACTTTAATTACTATGATCACAATGTACCACGCTAGCAGTGTCAGAAATGACGCTGTCCTACAACCAAGCATCATCTGTGTTCTAAATGAGCTCGGATGACGTATGTAAGCCAATTCCCAAGAAATTTCCTAGGAACCCAGGCCAACTGTAAACACTGGCCTCAATGCGAATTCCAACACATTCTCGTTCACTCGCTTTGAACTCAACCGTAGTCCACAACACATGATACTACATCGAGTGAACTGGACTGATTGTTGCGTGTGGATTATCTTTTCCTATTACCACTGCCCCTTACCATCAGGCCAACCCGCTCCGACATTCTGAGGTACTTGAAATTTACGACCACAAGTCAAGGAAGAATAATGAACATTTTACCTTCATGTAAAGTATCTTCTTATTTCTCTCTCTTTGATTAGACTGTCATTAAACTGTCTCTATCTGCAATGCTATATCCTACTTAAAAGTTAGTTGCATATCCTTTACAGGATGTCGCAGTTAACCCCATCATTTTTATGTTTGTGATTCCAGGGCAAGTTTACGTTCAATAGTTTGCCATGGCTTTATGAATAAGCGGCACTTGTATCTTTGTATGGAAACCAACGCAAGGCCGTTTGCTTCCAAATCAGCTACAGCAGCCCACACCTGTGTTTTGAACGTGGTATATGGGATTGGCCGGTCTCCCTGGCCTAGGTGTTAGCGACTTTCTCCGTAATTCCGTATACTCCCGTCAGTAACGTGACGTGCGTGAGAATCGTTGGCGGTTCTCGCCGCGTCGATAACTTAAGGGGTGTGTGAGCCGGTCGCTCACAAAGCAATGGCAAACTACTGAGCGTAATCTTGCCAAGAAATCAACAATCAGCTGAAAGATGCTGTTGTTGACAGCGATGTCATGTAAAGGATATGCGAAAAAAAAAATGTGGGATTGCGAATTGAATTCGAACCCCGTCGCCACAGAGCTGACATAAACGTGACTATATTTTGTTAGCTCGTAATTCGATGTCTTGAATAAATGAGCAGTATCTGCAATATTTAGTTGATGCGATTGTTGCACACAGTAAACAACTAGGGTTAGAGTTAAATTGTAAGAAGACACTGTGTCACAAAGTGAATGATGACAGAGTGACAGATGGAGTGGCTATGGTTGTGTCTAGGGTATGTCAGTGTGAATGTTGTGTTGAACAACTGATCAACCACGATGCATCAATACCAAACACATAATACTTTAATTTGAACAACTGGATACCACATTATTCGTCAGGAACGTTCATCATTATGTATATATCTATACATTGCATAGGCACAGGTACAGTACACGTAGTCCCAAACACTATCGCTGCTGACAACCGGACTCAGTCTTTAATACTTAGCCTCAGAATTGCAATCACTAAAAAACACAGGGCGGAGTTCTCTAGCTAACTCCACTATCATTCCCTTTCCCAGACCGCCGACCTCACTGTCGGGTCCCAAAACACAACTGATCCTCCGTCAATATTATCCACTGTCCTTTTAACACTTCTGTGCAGCCCTCCCCGGGAATGCCCTTTAACCCAGTGAACTTGTGTTATGTTGTAGCATTGCTACCAAGGTCAATCACCTTAATGTTAGTGAACCCAGGCATGTTTCATTACCCCCCTCCTCAAAAGAAAACATCGTTTTCAAATGATGGGAGAGTTAGTTAGTTAGTTAGTTAGTTAGTTAGTCGAAAGATCATCCTCATTGCACATCAAACCATTTAGTCCATAAGTGCTCGGATCCCCTCCTCAGCAAATCCCGCAGCGTGTAGCGGCTAACGACACAAGTTCTGTGTTGGTTTATCAATCTTCTTTGGCTTCCTGCGTAGTGTTCTTGTTTGGCCACCCCTCTCTTAATTTGCTGTTCTCGCAGTCTGGCCATGGTTGTAGATTCACAGCCATCACTTGGTTCACGCAAAAGTCTTACTTCTCGTAGAGCATTCAGAATGTCAGCCTGATCCATGGCGCGTCCGCCCTCCACTGTAGCCTCACCTGCGAGCTTGTCAGCCCACTTATTTCCTTGTACTCCCGCATGCCATGGCACGAAGATGAAACTAATCTTTGCCAACCGAGACCGCTCCAGAGACAGCAACCATTCTCTTCGGATCGACCCCTCCTCTATCCTCTTGATCATGTTCATTGAGTCGTAAGGAAACATGCCCTAGTGAATGTCTGTGTCTCGAGCCATGTTATTGCTTTACTTACTGCCATGATTTCCATAGTCAGGCTACTTGTGGTTTCAGTGAAAGCACAAGAGTCCTCCTTCACAATTCTCTCTCCGGCCCGAGCCGTAAAGGCCCATGAGCTTCTCACATCTGACCCATCTGTGTAGATGACAGCATCACCGTCTAGCGAATTCTCGAAAATCAACGCTTGTACTTCAGCCTCCACAGCAGCCAGATTTTCTTGTCTGCATTTTCTATCTAGTTGGATGCAAACTGAAAAGGATGTGCAGAAATCTGTTGGCACTTGTGCCCACTCCTCGCCAGGTTCTAAGTCCTCAAGTGAACACACCTGTTGAAGAATGTCTTCGGCTTGACCCATCCACGATCGTCCTCTTTTTAACCTGCTTTCCTTCACCTTCATAATTTTACTATGCAGTGGACGTTGTGTGTTTGCGTTAACTCTGAGGTAGGCGCGTGCTCTGCAAACTTGTATTCTCTCTTCAATGGTTGGAAAATCAAGAAGGTAGCGCATCGCCCTGCATGCCGTATCTCTTGTACATCCAAGAATAATGCGCATAGCTTCATTCTGTATCCTTTCCATCCTTTCTATCTGCTTACGGCTGAGAGTCAGGATTGCCATGGCAAACTCAAAAACAGACATGACCAGTCCCTCGTACAGAAGACATAGATGGCGCTGCTCACAGTTTGCTGCCGCCATCACCCGCAACGCAGCCAAACTCTGCTTGGCCTTTGTTATCACCTGGTCTATGTGCTCATTATAAGCAAGGCGTCGATCAAACCGTATCCCCAGGTAATTCATTATCTGCGTTCTTTCCACCGTCTCTGAACACAGCTTTACAGTTGGTGTTGGAGTGTTGACAATATGATTATTGAACGAGAACCAAGTCACTGTTGCCTTTGTTGGGTTGACCATTGCCCCAGCTTCATCACACCAAGTACTTATGCGACTGAGTTCGGTTTGTAGTTCCACAGCAACCTGCTCTCTATCCTTACCCAGACGATACACTAAAACATCATCGGCATATGACAATGTCCTGCCAGGTCCAGTGATCTGCTCACTGGTGATTCTCACTGTGTAGGCGTTGGGCAGTACCGGAGATAATGGTGATCCTTGTGGTAGGCCAGGATATATTGTTGTTGGTTCCGAAGTCCAACTGCCACATCTAAAACTACTTTCCGTTGAAAGAGGGCTGCAGCGATCCAACTAAGGAGAAATGGACTTACTTTGAGTTCAAGAAGCTGAAGCATTAAAAAATCCAATGGTACTCTGTTGTACGCGTCCTCAAGATCAATCGCTGCAGCAAAGGTTTCAATGCCTGAGTGGAAACCTTCATAGACATGATGGGCAAAAACTGCTGCATTGGTCCAGGTTTCTCTTTTTGGACGGCACCCACCCAGGGTAGGGGGGAAAACACATTGCCTCTCTAGCTGGCGTGATATTTTCCTGGCAATTACCTTCTCCAGCAGCTTGCCTATTGTATTCTGCATGGTTATAATTCGATATCCCTGAAATTTTGTTTTTGTCTTTGCCAGTCTTCGGCAAGGGAATCAGATAGCTGTGTAACCACTCCTCCTTGATGCTAGCACTCCGTATACTTGTGTTGTACATGTCTGATAGTTTCTCTAGCTCGTTGTCGGTACACCTATTGATGTCGTCGTATCTTATGCCATCCTGGAGCGCTGTGTTTTGATCGTCGAAGCACAGCCTTGATTTCTTTCACAATCACTGTGTCTTCATCCGAAATGTTCTGGGCCTTGCACCTGTCTGAGGTGACCTCCTTGGCCAGATTTCGGCCTCCCATGTCTGTCTGGTTGCTATGCTCTTGATAGCGTTCAAAGAGGGCTTTGCCCTTGTCCACGTCAGTCCTCTGCCAGATGAGGTCAGCACATTGGAAGTCAGAAATTCTCTTATTCTTGACTACACCACTCATGCTTTTATTTAGCCGCCAGAACAATTTCAGTGACTTGTCTGTGCTTACTCTCTGACACACCTCTGCCCATTTTTCGCTTTTAACCACCATGACCAGTTTTTTTGAAATAGCTTACTTTTGTGTGCATCTCTCTTTCTAAGTGCATGCAGGGACTAGGATGACCAGCTCTGTTCTTCTTGGCATTTTGCCATCTCCTTACAGCACTACGCTTATCCACCCAAGCCTTCTCCACCTCGAAATTCCACCAAGGTGGCTGCTCCCAGCTTCTTTTCCTGCCCTGAAGCTTTCTGCGCTTGTCACGTCTTATTTTACTCACCACATCTTGTCCTGTACTGTCATACTGGAAAGTCTTTACCTTTAGTTTTCGCTGCCTGGTTCTGCCTTTCTCCACCAATATGCTGCAAGGGTGGTGGTCGTTGCCATGGTGTCCTAGGACACCCCATCTACACACTGTAGTGAGTGAAGGAGAAACCAGCGTCAGATCAATAGCACTGTCCTCATCGCCTGGACGGCTTGCTGTCCTGGTGACACAGCCACTGTTGATACAAACCAGGTCAATGGTTTCAAGTGCAGTCTCGAGCTCCTCCTCTTGTGTGTTGGAGGAAATATTTCCCCATGATCTGCCTTTAGCGTTGAAATCGCCACAAACTGCCACTTCTGGGAATCCATACTCGCGTTGCGGGCATAAACATTAACCAACACGAATGGTATACTGGATTGAACTTTCAACGCTTGTATTTGTATATCGTCACTGTCCCAACTGGACATGTCTAGCTCTGACGCCACCATGCTGTCACGAACGAGAATCGCCATTCCCAGATGTCGTCTGTTGTAGAAACATTTGAAGCCGGCAATTCGGAGTAGCTGATCGCCCAGTCTCGTCTCCTGGAGCGCTACAATGTCGTTCCTGTAAACCAGGGTTTCTAACATAGAGCTCCGTTGTTTTACGCTGGCGCAGTTCCAATACAGAATACGGATATTCCAGAGTCCTAGACGGTGACACTTGAGTCTAAAACGTCTTAAACCACCATGCTTACTTTGTCGCTTTCTGCCTGCCAAGCGCCCACGCCGCCTCTATGTTGACTGCTGACCGCTCGGAGAACATACGTTGTTCCACCATGTTGAAAAGCGAACACAACAGAAACCACACACGCTGCGAAAGATTCACTCAAGGATTGCTTCTCTCGATGCACGAAACTCTGTAGCATCCGCGCAGATCTTGAGTAGAAACTCCTGGTTTTACATCCTGGCACAAAAATTACACGCAAGAGATGAATAAATCCACCTCCTACGCGAAAAAGTTAACGATCACAAAACAACCCGACCGTCCGTCGCCATTTTGAAACCGGAAGTCTTTTTCGTTTTTGATGGGAGAGTAATGCTTATCAAATATGTGACCCAGAAACATTGCCTGGGTGGTCATAAGTATGTCTCCCTTCTGCTCCAGCTACCCCACTGAGTAATACATCAGGTAATCACGAGGACCCTAATAGATGTCCCCTGCATCTATAACCAAAAACTCACCATGTTTCTACTCATCATATCATGGGAAAAACATTACATACAACTTTCACATTACATAATATAGCAGGTAATGATACGCAACCTAACCCATTCCTCTTTCAGAAACACACACTTATATTTCCGCCTTGCGTACCCGTACGTAAGCTGATATATCATATCATTAGCAACACATCATAAAGAACTTCGATTTGTGTACCTGACAGTCAAGTAATATCAAGAACACACGAACTATGCCCCCTTGTGAATAAGTTATAAGCTATGTACTAAACGTTCCTTAAGAACTGTATTATAGAACCGGGTGATGTGTAACACCCTTTTCACATCTCTAAAAATCAGACACGTAAATTGTCACCCCTTATCAGGTAAAATTGCATTAGGTAACCCCAAACTAGAAAGTGCCGCTAATAGTACTTCTTTCACCACTTCTCTTGTACTGTGATTTATAGGTACCGCTTCTGTCCATCTCGTGTGGACCTCACTTAAGGTCACAATACACCTAAAACATCTGTTGGCCAACCCTAACCCTGGGTCAGTTATGTCGCTAACACTCTTTTGAACTGACTTAACTTCCCTATCTGTATCTTGGACCGTTACACCGGATTCTCTGTTTAGTTTGACCTCTTTATTAAACCCTGGCCAATAAAACTGGGACACTGCTCTCTGCTGTATACGCAGTATTCCAATGTGCCCTGCACATGAAATATCATGAACTGGTCTCTATACTCGAACGGTACCCCACCTAAGATGCTTATAATCTTGCCATCTGACACAACGTTGGTAAGACTATTATTCGTCCCTTCAAAGCCACATCTCTCGTTCGTTAATCGCTTATGTTCTGGATTACAATACATCTGACAATCATTTTCAAGAGTGCTGTCTAGTCTTTGACAGTCCCTAGAGCTTTGCTTGGGATCATTCTTGTCTTTTTCAGCGGTGCTATCAGTAGTCCTTATCTGGTTGTCAACTTCAAGTGCCTCTTCTTCTTCAGCTATAGTATCTAATCTAGGTTGTCTTCCGGTAACTACCTTGTTACTAATAACACCATGTTTGTGGTACCAATGAATTACTTCCTCTTCTGTACATTCTTTAACTCGTGGCACATTTCCAATGATCAGATCTGCCACTGGGGAGTCTAGAACACACGCTGTTACTCTTCCTGTGATATATGGTGTCGTCACTGTGATCACGGCCAATGGGTAAAATTCTACTGTACCATTAAACGTTATACATCTAACCTTTTCCCCTGTGTAATCCGATGGATGTACTAGACTTTTTCTAACCCCTATGGTCGTACAACCGGAATCCCTAAGTGTCACTGCTTAACTATCATTAACAAACCCATGATGCAACTTCAAACTTCCTCCTGCATGCACTGCTGATCCTGCTTGAAATGGGTGACCGCACATTAAGACAGGCTGACTGTCTTTATCAAAAAGAGGTTTGCATCCACTACAACTCTCATTATTGATTGTCTCAATTACTTGCGCTGCATTAGAGTGCTCAGTTTCTCCCATCGTACATTGATACCGGAAGTGCCCGGTCTCGCCACATTTGAAACAAATAATGTCCTTCCTCCTATTATTTGTTGGCCCACTGGATAGTTGTACATCACACTGTGCTGCTTTGTGTCTCCAGCTGCCACAATTCCAACATCCGGCATAACTATTCGGGCCTTCTTAAAATTTCCCCTTTAGTCTGGGTAACGTCCTGATCTGCTAAAATGGTTGCCACGGAAACCATTGCCCTTAGGTCCTTGTTCCTCATACCTCTGTGTTGAATCAACGCTTTTCGACCTTGGTCTAATAACTGAATTATGATCCTGTTTACTATAGGCTGCACAGACTATTTCCTTACCCATTTGTCAGCCAATAAAGCTATTCGGATGTGCCGTAATGTAGTTTTGCCCCAACTGGGACATTGTGTTTATGTCCTTTGGTTTGCGTTCTTGAAAGAAAGCCGCTAAATCTGCATTACATGACGATAATATCTTGTCCCTTATCATCAAATCGACTAAGCGACTGAAATCTTTTCCAACTTCTGCAAGCTCCATCCATTTATTAAATGTGTTCTTCACTGTATTGACAAAACCTGTAAAATCCTGATTTGTCTCTGGCACTAATTGTCTGAACTTTGTTCTGTATCCATGCTCAGTTAGGTTGAACTTTGTAAGCAATCGTTGACGCAGAATAGTATAATTGTTTCTTTCTGCCACAGGTAAATTGAACATGGTATCCAGGGCCTTTTCCATTAGATACTCACTCAGCCTAATAGCATACTATCCTTCTGGAGTGCCTAAAACCTTAACAGAAGCTTCAAATCTGTCAAGATAAGATTGAAGATTATCTCGGTCTGTAAAATATGGCAATTTCAATCGTTGTGACGACTGCGAAGGTCTTCTGCCTTCCTCAATTTGACCCTTAGATGCTAGTTCAAATTTTTTAGTGCAATTTCAGTTTCCATCTGAAACTGATGCTTTTGTTTTTCCATTTCTAGTTTAATTTGTGACTCTCTCTCTCTCTCTTCTCGTGTAGGCGCTTAGCTTCAGCTAGCTTTTCTTCCTGTAGGCGTTGGGCTGCAGCTAACGTTTCTTCCTGTAGGCATTTGTTTTCCAGTTCAACCTCTCTGTGTTCTCTCTCAGCCTGTCTTTGTTCTCTTTCAACCTGTTTTTTTTTTCTCTTTCCCGTTGAATATATTCTTACACTTTTGCTTCTGCAAACTCCTGCAAATCTTTACCCTTCAGGCCTAACCGTTCCCCTGCTTCAATATATTTCATTAAAGTAGGCATCTTGTACATGTGGACATTTAGGTGTCCGTCAGTCAACTATAATATAAAGACACTGCTACTTGTCTTTGTGCACCTTCCCTAAGTACACCACCACTCACACTATAAGTGAATTCGTTGTACTGATAATATCACTCTGTACTAACACAGTTCCTCTGTAAGCACTAGGTGGTAAGGGGGGAATATTACCTCTACTCCCACGAGTATGTAACAAATAGTTGTTGAAAGTTCCTGGAAATAGTTTTAGACATACATATAATTACTCAAATGGATGATAAACAATAAATGGTACCTGCCAAGGAGCAGTACCTATTAGACGCTAGACGCATAGGCTCGTGACACGTAAACGGATGATTATATAGAAATAAAAACCACTGACATCGACATGCCCATGTAATACAATACCGTGCGCACAATATGAACTGACAGAGACCACTATACAGTAGTATCATGAAGGATCACAATAATAACATATATCCGAAGAAACCAAGTATCATATTTAAATATAATGACAAGAAAAAAAATCTAAAATCAATAATATACACAGATTTGACGTTAGACACCAAGCTGCGGGATATTATTCCAAGACAGACACTGCCACAAGGCTAAACCCAAATCTACCCGTCGATTACTTCCTAGAAAATATACTGTGAACCTGAGAATCATGTTTTTGTAGTGCCTCACGAATATCGCGAAACATCACAAAAATATCCTACTTATCACGAATACTGGACCACATACGAATAACTGATTAACGCACTGAAGCATTACTTAGGACGATGAGAGCAACAGAAACAAAATGGTCGGCCGAGCACAATACGAAGATAAACTCTCCTAAAAGTCCTTAGCTTGTTTCTAATAGTTTCCGATAATAACCTGGAAATGCCTGTTGGTTAATGTTTTGAAGTTACTACGACGCTAGATCCCAACACGAATTATTGTTTTGATGCGTTTTGGGGAGACGATGATAACTTTAAGGTCAATGAATGTTTATCTGCTTGGTTGCTCTAGCCTTGAATTGATGTTACGACACGGTTACAAAAAATGGCAACGAATGTCCAGCGCTTTAAATCTGTTAGCAAGTCCTTTTCTTCAGAGAAATCCGACCACTCTTGCGGTGACGGCCCCTGATAGTTTGTTAGCAAATGTTTGTTGCCAACTGACTGGATGATGATGACACACGAAAATAGACGTTTCACTACACACTAAAGCACAAAAAGTCGCAATTTTCACCCTTTTGCTTTGAAGGCACTTGATTGTCTATTGTGGACTGTTTCCCCGGTGACTATCTTTGTTTTAACTCGATTTGTTCTTTTGTAGAAGCTATTAATATATAAAGAAATCAAAAAGGTATTGTTAGTTCTCAAAGACACAAAATAAACATAAAGACATACACACATATCTGTCTAGTGCAGGGGTCACCAAACTTTTTTTCACGGTGGGCCGGGTAACTGACAAAATGACGAACGCGGGCCGGATACTCATTCCGTACAATACTTGCACCGGTCTCCATGGCGAAGGCCTAAAGGACGCGGTTCGTAATCCCGTATACCCACGTTCGAAATACAGTTGCGCGCGCTTTTGGCAGCAGACAACGTTGCGCTGGTTTCTACGCTATGTTATGGGTGCCAGTCGTTCGAAAAGCAATGGTAAACTACTGAGCATAAACTTGCCAAGACATCAACAACAGCAAACATTGCTGGTGTTGACTGAAAACGTCATGTAAAGGATATACAACTAACTTTAACAATTATTTTAAGTTAGAACGAAAGCTCTGGGAAAAAAGACGAAAAACTAAGTTAATCTTGGAAAAGGTGTGTAATGCACACAAACAAACACACAAACAAACAAACAAACAAACAAAGACAACCAACATATTTATATTTATTTACTAAACAAAGCTATCAAAGAAGGCGACGTTAGCAAAAAGATAGTTACACCATTATGCACATATCCGAACCTCACAAACTAAGCAGCAAAAGAGGATAGTGAGTTTTGTGAAACTGACGTGTGGCTTTCTAAATACCATCAGTGTTTGGTTTGGAATTTCTGCATCCAATCAAGAGAATTGCTTTCAAATGTTCATCAGTCAATCTCATTCGATGTGGTGACTTCATAGACTTCCTTTTTGAAAATGGTAGCTCATAGACATATGTTGTTCCAAACAATGATGTCATACCAGCGACAAATTTCTTAAGTTTCGGAAACTCAACATCAGGTAAGCAGCGGTACTTCCTTCTTAATGAGCTCCAACTGTAATTCAACTGGCACACCATTAAGGTTACAATCAAACGGATTCTGGAAAAGAAGGATGTCACTCTCAAATCTGTCAAGATCTGAAAATCTCTCCAAATCTTTGAAACAGTGAAAATGACAGCTTGCTTCGAAATCCTTTGATGGTTCTGTAGAGATCACAGACGAGGTAATCTTTTCCCTGAAGTTTCAAGTTCAGTTCATTCATATCGATCAAAATTGACAACTTTGACAGCCAGGTAGGATCTGACAGCTGTGAATCAGCTTTATCTTTTTCAGTGAGAAAAACATCTATTTCGTTTCGGAGCTTGTAAAAACGAAACAGGACTTTACGGCTGCTGAGCCACCTGACTGATTTGTGATAAGGCAAGTCACAGAATTCAGAATCAATTTCTTCAAGAAAAGCCTAGAACTGACGGTGAATGAGTGCATGTTCCCGAATGAAGTTCACAGCAGAAACTACTGGTTTCAGTACACAAGAAATATCTAAATCTTTCCCACAGAGTACTTGCTGATGTGCGATGCAGTGTATGAACAGAGCGCCCGGAATTTGCAAATCTTCCAAATGAGTTCTGATCTGCCCCAACAGACCCTTCCTCACTCCAGTCATGTTTTTTCCCCTCATCAACTGTAACACCTCGAAGCTGATTCCATCGAAGGTTATAGTCTTGGAAAATTGTTTGCACTTCCACGAAAATGACTTTCCCAGTTGTTGCTCTATGCATGCTGCAACCGGACGCCAACCCTTTCGTTATCTGAAAATCCAAATTGACACCACTAATGAACACGAGAAGTTGTGACGTACTCGAGAGATCAATAGGCTCATCCAGCGCCAGAGAATACAACAACAAGTTCCTAGCTTTCTCGCGTATCTGTAGCACTATGTTCTCTCCAAGTTCTTCTGTTCTCCGCACAACTGAACTTGTCGAAAGGCTGATAGTTCCAAAAAAATCGGCTTTCTCAGGACACAAGTCATTTGCTGCTTCGATCACACACACTCTTTAATGACGTTGCCATCAGTAAACGGTTTTCCTCGTTCTGCCATCTTATGCACTGTTTTGTAACTTGTACGAGTGACATATTTATTTTCAGCAAATTTTATCGTGAAGAGATTTCGTTGCGTTTCAAAACCACGTTTAATGGTCTCATATTTCCCAGAGCGTAATTTTCCAGAAAACTTTTAATATGTTGATGGATGTTTTGTTTCGTAATGACGCTGATGATTGTACTCTTTCAAAACGGCAACACTTTCGCTACATATTACGCTGCTGGTTTTCTGGTCCTTTGTTTCCACAAAGAAGTACTTTACTCCTCACTCGGCGTCCTCTTTTCTTTTCCTATTAGCCATAATTAAGGGTGAAGTACACGGGATCTGAAAATGAAAAAGACATTACATTAGAAACATAATTAAAATCCTATTGAAACACAAGAAAAACAGAGGACTAGGGGTCACTGGTGAAGCTACAGCTCATCAAAGGTACATATACATTTTATAGGTACCTTTGTGTAACCGCACAGAGATGATAGAGATAATAGCACAACGCCGACTGTTCATGGGCCGTAGAAGAAGAGAGGAATAAGAAGACAAAGAGAATCTCATTCTATCTCTACGGCTAACAAGAAAAATCAACGATTTAGAGATATCAGAAGAAATTCAGGTCAGTGTACAGGGAATTAGAATAATGTAATTATAAAGATACAACAACATCTGATTAATAATGCCAATGCCCTAATATATAAAATTCATGATTAGATGCAATGACAAAATAGGCATCCCCATGAATAAACATACACATGATCATCCTTCACAGTACAATTGATATTCCATCACAGCTTGGGTAGTCATCCAACACAGTACCAGTGATCCTCATCACAGCATGGATAATCATCCAACACTGTAACTGTAGTCTGATACACAACACTAGCAATTATCAGACAATAAGATGAAACAAAGGTCATTTATTCAGTAGCATATCCTTTGCAGAACCTCGTTCTCATAACAACCTCCCGTAAAACCTCTAGATCACAAGCAAGATGTCCCGCGTCCGATACATCCATCTGGAGATCATCCGTCACATCCTGCACCCATCTTCTCTTTGGCTTTCCTCTTCCTCTCTTCCCAGGCATATATCCCTCCATTATTGTTCTCAGGCACAGACATAGGTATTATTTTCCTATATTTCTATTTAAACTATGAAGGTTCGTTCAAAACTCACCCCACAGCAGATAATCGTCAATCCACAATCAAGATCCTCTTGGATCTTTTGGATCTTCACAGGGCCTGTCTACCCTCTCAACTGCGGTCTGGAAAAACAGTGGCTACGCTCGGTCGTGCCTGGGGGCATGTTCGCCAATCTACTTGGTAGTGGCTCAGGGGTTTAAGTTCAAACACTCTGCTGAAAATTAGACATCATCATCTCTTCGGCCTAAGTTGTTCCCAAGGCCAAAAAGGCGGGAACATGGCTTTACTGGGCTGTTATAGGCACGCCAACACAACATCCCAGCATCCTATACATTTTTTACCAGGGTATCAAGGGATATGCTACTCCATACTCTTGTAGAGTCGCGGCAGGCGGCTTTATTTGGTAATATAATATATCTCATAATAAGGTTCGCGAAATTTATAAATAGGGCCACCTAAATAAACAACCTAGTGCAGCCAGGAGGTCTCCGAACGTGTGAAGAGCTCCTATTATTCTAAACATAATATTTACATTTAAATTGTATCACAACGTCTCATGTTTCATAGTTATATCAAGCAAATTCGAGTACCGACGGCGGGTCGGATAAAATGACGTCGCGGGCTGATCCGGCCCGCGGGCCATAGTTTGGTGACCCCTGGTCTAGGTGATAGGAATGAGAGAGATGACGATTAATAGGCGAAGTGAGTAGGACAAAACCTGGTCTGGCACAATTAAGGACTGCATGCACTTATTTTCGCACTGGCGAAAGGCCGTGCAAGCTTATGGGGCTAATGTTGACAAATATTACAAATAGTTCCCCCCACCCCCACTCTTCCAACCTCCTCTCTTTCTCTCTCTCTCTCTCTCTCTCTCTCTCTCTCTCTCTCTCTCTCTCTGTGTGTCTCTCTCTGTCTCTCTCTCTCTCTCTCTCTCTCTCTCTCTCTCTCTCTGTCTCTCTCTCTCTCTCTCTCTCTCTCTCTCTCTCTCTCTCTCTCTCTGTCTTTCTCTCTCTCTGTTAAATGCTGGTGCAATTACGTTTGCTTAGAGAATATTTCAAATATCGTAATAACATGATAGCAATGCCTTGATTGATCACTGCACTTATGTTCAAGCATTCTGCGGAATTTTTTTTTCTTTTCGCATATCCTATTTACATCGCTGACAACAATATAATTTTACCGCTGTTGTTGATGTCTTTGCAAGATTACGCACAGTATTTTGCATTGCTTACTGTGGGACAATCTCAGATATCCCTGTAAGTAACCAACGCGTCCCGATTCCCTACCGAATCTCGCGCAGCTGTTTCCCCACACGTGGATATACGGGATTACGGAGAAAATCGTTAACACCTTCGCCAGGGAGACGGGCTCCGCGGAATTGCTAGATATCTAAAATAAAAACACCCCGACAAACAAAATTGATGGTCCTTCATTATTATTCTGATGATCATAAAATTCTTGTCTTGTATCATCATAAAGGTCTTTCACATAATCTGACCACGCATGTAAAATCTGATCTTTTTCTATTATGATTTTGCCATCTTTGGTTTTTAGGCAAACTGTTGATGTGTCTGTTCTTTTGTTAGTGATGTCGTTAATTCTTGTGTGCATTACTTTGGTATTCTTGGTGTTGTGTTGGTTTTAAATTTTCTTGCAATATTCCTCAAGCCATGTTTCTATTGCCTGTTTGCATAGCAGTAGCTTCCTAATTTTCCTCTTCGTATATTTCCTTGTTATTTTTGTTATTTCTTCTTATTTCCATGAGTTTTAAGATGTCTTCCATCATCCATTTCTTGCCCCTGTTATCTTTAGTTTTGGGATTATCATTGTTGTTAGTGCAGCTTCTTGACTGATTTCTTTTATATTTTCAATTGGTCACTGACGTCTTGAAATAATATTGCATTGCCATATCGGACAATGCATCGAATCTGTTCTTTACCTCTTCGTTGAATTTATCTTTTATCTCCTCACTCTTCAGTGCCTGTAGATCAAATTTTGCGTTTCTATTTGTATATTTGACTTTCTTTAAGCTTATATGTAAATTGCTTAAGATTAATCTATGGTTACAGCAGCAGTCTGCGCTTGGTAGGAGGACATAAACATCTAATATTGTTACAAGGGAGATTACTAGAACTTGAAAAAGAAAATGGTATACCTAGATACAATCCACTAACTAACGTCAAAATCTTTTATCTTTATTTGATAAATAAAGCAGTTAATGCCGCAGTCACTTTCTCGAATCATGAGAATATAGCTATTAATGTATTTATACAATATTCGTTTAATCTTTTTTTTTACTTACATTTTATAATCAACTGTTTCAATTCTACGTTTATGTTTAATTTTTAAAACTGTACTTTTAATGATAAGTGGTTGTTCCCGTTGTTAATGTGACCCCTCTGTGGGGAAACAACATTTTTTTACTGGCTTCTTAAGGCCACCCACAATTTACAGAAACTTTACTTACATTAACCTTGGAAGTCTATGGGGTTTATGTTGATAAATACGTTTAGAGGAAATGTCATTTATGTTTGTAAATTTCATTCAGTTTGAACAAATCTCTCTCTCTCTCTCTCTCTCTCTCTCTCTCTCTCTCTCTCTCTCTCTCTCTCTCTCTCTTCCAAATGCTGGTGCAATTACGTTTGCTTAGAGAATATGTAAAATATCATAATAACATGATATTAATGCCTTGATGGGTGTCTCCTTCTCTCCGCTAGCCTATGGGCAAGGTGGAGTACCCATTTAGCCTCCCGATCAGGGTTACGTGAAGCCATGGGTGCAGGTGGTGGATGAAGTTGAAGAGCAGCCGACAGATAGTTGTAGGTTATGGTCTCCACAGCTTCACGACGGAAGGCAGATGATCTCTGTTTTGGGATATATTGGCTACGATCATCGACCAGTATGGTCACTGCTAGGACGGAAAGCAATGGCAAACTACCTTCTTTACAGATGCCAAGAATATCATGTACTGAAGTTTTATCGATAATCAGAGAAACTGCGTAAATGGGTGCTCCATAGGAGCAGCCTCGCAGATAGGGGTAGTCATGTGCACCAGGTGACTCCAGACCGTCATCAGGAGACTGAGTGCAAAAGAATATCAACATTGAAAGTAGGAACTTGGAATGTAAGAACTATGAGTGGGGATGGGAAATTTGATAACATTAAGAATGAAATGAGAAGATTAAATATTAACCTGTTGGGTATATGTGAGACCAGATGGACAGGAATGGGCATTATAACATCTGAGGAATATAGAATAATCTATTCTGATGGAGAGAAACAACAGCGAGGAGTAGCAATTATAATGGATACAGAGAGAGAAATATCGATCAAAGGATATTGGACTGTATCAGACAGAGTGTTACTGGTGAAGTTGAGTGGAAGACCTTTTGATGTCAACGTCATACAAGTTTATGCACCAACAGCAGACAGTAGTGATGACAGCATCGATGAATTTTATAGTGATTTAGAGAAAGCCTTCAAGAAATGCAAGAATTCTAAAGTAACTATCATAATGGGTGGCTTGAATGCCAAAGTTGGAAATCAACAGGACGGATGCATAGTGGGCAAGTATGGACTAGGGCAGGGGTCACCAAACTTTTTTCACGGCGGGCCGGATAACTGACAAAATGACGAGCGCGGGCCGGATAACTGACAAAATGACGCGCGCGAGCCGGATACTCATTCTGTACAATACTTGCGCCCGTTTCCGTGGCGAAGGTCTTACGGACGCGGTTCGTGATCCCGTATACCCACGTTCGAAATACAGCTGCGATCGATATGGCAGCAGACAACGTTGCGCTGGTTTTTACGCTATGTTATGGGTGCCGGTCGTTCGAAAAGTAATGGTAAACTACTGAACGTAAACTTGCCAAGACGTCAATAACAGCAAACAATGCTGGTGTTGACTGAAAACGTCATGTAAAGGATATACAACTAACTTATAACAATAATTGCTAGCTAGAACTAAAGCTCTGGGAAAAAAGACAAAAAAACTAAGTTAATCATGGAAAGGGCGTGCAATGCACACAAACAATAAAACAAACAAACAAACAAACAAACAAACAAAGACAACCAACATATTTACATATATTTACTAAACAAAGCTATCAATGAAGGCGACGTTAGAAAAAAGATAGTTATATCAGACATATTGTGCACATATCCGAATCCCACAAACTAAGCAGCAAAAGAGGATAGTGAGTTTTTGAAACTGACGTGTGGCTTTCAAAATACCATCAAAAACTTCAAAATACCATACCGTTTGGTTTGGAATTGCTGCATCCAATCAAGAGAATTGCTTTTAAATGTTCATCAGTCAAACTCATTCGATGTGGTGACTTCACAGACTTCTTTTTTTGAAAATGGAAAATTGTTTGCACTTCTACGAAAATGACTTTCCCAGTTGTTGTTCCATTCATGCTGCAAACGGACGCTAACTCTTCAGTGATCTGAAAGTCCAAATTGACACCACAAATGAACACGAGAAGTTGTGACGTACTCGAGAGATCAATAGACTCATCCAGCGCCAGACAATACTCCAAGTTCCTAGCTTTCTCGCGTATCTGTAGAACTATGTTCTCTCCAAGTTCTTCTGTTCTCCGCACAACTGAACTTGCCGAAAGGCTGATAGTTCTAAACAAATCGGCTTTCTCAGGAAACAAGTCATTTGCTGCTTCGATCACACACACTCTTTAATGACGTTGCCATCAGTAAACGGTTTTCCTCGTTCTGCCATCTTATGCACTGTTTTGTAACTTGTACGAGTGACAGATTCATTTTCAGCAAATTTTCTCGTGTAGAGATTTCTTTTCGTTTCAAAACCACGTTTAATGGTCTCATATTTCCCAGAAAACTTTTAATATGTTTGTGACGAAGTCTCCAGCTTCCCCATCATCTTTTGATTAAATTGGAGTAAATTCTCTTTAAAACCCTTATGTAATAATAGAAGAATCTATATTCGTTTTTATTCCTATATATCTATGTTTACATAGTACCTGTCTATAGTTTAAATCAACTCCTATTTAACGTTAGGAATGTAATATGAAGAAAAAGCGTTACTTTAGTATAAGGGGAGAGGCTTAATTTACAAAGTAGTGTACCCAGCCAAATCTACAAATTTGGCTACGACAATTTCACTATTTGGTCGGAGAAATTAACTACAACGAACTCCCTGGCACGACCACTTCCGGTCAGGGGAGAAATAGCGAAACTCAGCTTTTTGCAGTCCAGACGTCGGTGTAGAAACATATGCTAGTCACTAGGCTCCTAGAAAATACTTATAAAGTGTTAAGAGTTTTATCTTTGGCGCGTATTACGGCCATAAATATATTTAGATATATTAGAGAGATTCCTAGAGCAGCTTTTGTGTGGTCAGAAGATTAGAAGGATTTGACACCTTCAGCGCCAAGCTTTAGATGCGCCAACCTGTGTGACTCTTTGTGAAGCATCAATTACCACCATCTCACTTATGCCTACTAAATAGGGTTTACACTCACTGTGCAAATCAAAGGAGCAGAAGCAAAGATAAGTGGCCAAACTTACCTTTGGCCACCACCGCCACCACCATCTACATAGTTCAGTCCAAAATTTCCCCAGTGATTAAAAAGTTTAGGTGATGCAACATTATAGCAAGATAGCATACTAAGATAATAGAGGGAATTGTAACCCCCTTTTTCATGTACAGGGCTGACTCCCGTGGAGTACCCAACGTGTTTTCTATGATTAAAATGCAACATTGTTAGTTTCTAAAATCTACAACAGCTAGTTGTTACCTTACTTAGTAACCTTAGTCATAGTAGAGTGAGAAGATACGAAAGTTTGTCTCTTTTAAATATTTTACTCTGTCTTTCTCCGTGCCGGTGAGAGTGATTAGAGTTTGGGGGATCGAGCTTTTTATTTCAGGCACGTAGCTAGACAACCTTGGCAGACTGTCTTTATCATAAAAGTATAGTTGTACGCCATTCCTGTCCGCCTGAACCCTGTCAGAAGATTAGACTTATTCTGGGACCTTTACTCCGTCTAGAATTACGAGCTATTCAGTCTTGTCTTCTCAAGTGACTTATAGAAAATATATATTTATATTTATAGAAAGTCTATCTGCAGCAACTTTGATAAATTCCTTATCATCGTAGCTGACGCTACGCTACAATGTTGATGGATGTTTTGTTTCGTAGTTACGCTGAAGATTGAACTCTTTCAAAACGGCAACACTTTCGCTGCATATTACGCAGCTGGTTTTCTGGTCCTTTGTTTCCACAAAGAAGTACTTTACTCCTCACTCGGCGTCCACTTTTCTTTTCCCACAAGCCATAATTAAGGGTGAAGTACACGGGATCTGAAAATGAAAAAGACATTACATTAGAAACATAATTAAAATCCTATTGAAACACAAGAAAAGCAGAGGACTAGGGGTCACTGGTGAAGCTACAGCTCATCAAAGGTACGTATACAGTTTATAGGTACCTTTGTGTAACCGCACAGAGATGATAGAGATAACAACACAACGCCGACTGTTCATGGGCCGTAGAAGAAGAGAGAAATAAGAAGACAAAGAGCATCTCATTCTATCTCTACGGCTAACAAGAAAAAACAAAGATTTAGAGATATCAGAAGAAATTCAGGTCAGTGTACAGGGAATCAGAATAACGTAATTATACAGATACAACATCTGATTAATAATGCCAATCGTCTTCTTCTTCTTCTTCTTCTTCTTCTTCTTCTTCTTCTTCTTCTTCTTCTTCTTCTTCTTCTTCTTCTTCTTCTTCTTCTTCTTCTTCTTCTTCTTCTTCTTCTTCTTCTTGTTCTTGTTCTTGTTCTTGTTCTTGTTCTTGTTCTTGTTCTTGTTCTTGTTCTTCTTCTTCTTCTTCTTCTTCTTCTTGTTCTTGTTGTTGTTGTTGTTGTTCTTCTTCTTCTTCTTCTTCTTCTTCTTCTTCTTCTTCTTCTTCTTCTTCTTCTTCTTCTTCTTCTTCTTCTTCTTCTTCTTCTTCTTCTTCTTCTTCTTCTTCTTCTTCTTCTTCTTCTTCTTCTTCTTCAGCGTTCCGAGCCATTGAGGTTCTTTGCTGCAGATACAAGCCGTCTCCATTCGTCTCTCTGGTGGACCTTCTCTTGTCAGTCGTTGATTCCAAGTGCTTGTAAGTCTGTATATGTATTATCTCTCCACCGTCTTCTTGGTCTACCTCGGGGTCTACAGTCATGTATTTCCCGAGTGTAAGCGAGTTTTGTTTCCCTATTATCTTCCATTCTTTCTGTATGCCCCAGCCATTGTAGTCTATTAGCCTTCATGATACCAGTGATTAGCGGGGACTTAAACATATCATAAATGTCTTTGTTACTTCTTCTTTTCCACTCTCCACTTTGTGTATCCCTAATGGGTCCAAAGATGCGTCTTAAAATTTTGTTCTCAAAGGTTTGTAACAAGGCTTCGTCTCCTTTCGTTGTACTCCAGGTTTCAGATCCATACAGCACAACTGGTCTGATCAGTGTTTTGTATATTGTGAGGCAAAAATTACCTCAGTGATTAAAAAGTTTAGTTCCCAAGGCCAAAAAGGCGGAAACATGGCTTTACTGGGCTGTTATATGCACGCCAACACAATATCCCAGCATCTTATATATTTTTTACCAGGTTATCAAGGGAATGCAAATGCCCTAATATATAAAATTCATAATTATATGCAATGACAAAATAGGCATCCACATGAATAAACATACACATGATCATCCTTCACAGTACCATTGATATTCCATCTCAGCTTGGGTAGTCATCCAACACAGTACCAGCGATCTTCCATCCCAGCATGGGTAGTCATCCAACACAGTACCAGTGATCCTCATCACAGCATGGATAATCATCCAACACTGTAACTGTAGTCTGACACACAACACCAGCAATTATCAGACAACAAGATGGAACAAAGGTCATTCATTCAGTAGCATGTCCTTTGCAGAACATCGCTCCCATAACAACCTTCCGGAAAACATCTCGATCATAAGCAAGATTTCCTGCTTCAGATACATCCATCTGGAGATCATCCGGCACATCCTGCACCCATCTTCTCTTTGGCCTTCCTCTTCCTCTCTTCCCAGGCATATATCCCTCCATTATTGTTCTCAGGCACAGACATAGGTATTATGTTCCAATATTCCTATTTAAACTATGAAGGTTCGTTCAAAACTCACTCCACAGCAGATAATCGTCAATCCACAATCAAGATCCTCTTGGATCTTTTGGATCTTCCCAGGGCCTGTCTACCCTCTCAACTGCGGTCTGGAAAAACAGTGGCTACGCTCGGTCGTGCCTGGGGCATGTTCGCCCATCTACTTGGTAGTGGCTCAGGGGTTTAAGTTCAAACCCTCTGCTGAAAATTAGACATCAGCATCTCTTCGGCCTAACTTGTTCCCAAGGCTAAAAAGGCGGGAACATGGCTTTACTGGGCTGTTATAGGCACGCCAACACAACATCCCAGCATCCTATACATTTTTTTATTAGGGTATCAAGGGATATTCTACTCCATACTCTTGTAGACCGCGGCAGGCGGCGTCATTTGGTAATATAATATATCTCATAATAAGGTTCGCGAAATTTAAAAATAGGGCCACCTAAATAAACAACCTAGTGCAGCCAGGAGGTCTCCGCACGTGTGAAGATCTCCTATTATTCTAAACATAATATTTACATTTAAATTGTATCACAACGTCTCATGTTTCATAGTTATGTCAAGCAAGTTCGAGTACCGACGGCGGGCTGGACGAAATGACGTCGCGGGCCGGATCCGGCCCGCGGGCCGTAGTTTGGTGACCCCTGGTCTAGGTAATAGGAATGAGAGAGATGACGATTAATAGGCGAAGTGAGTAGGACAAAACCTGGTCTGGCACAATCAAGGCCTGCATGCACTTATTTTCGCACTGGCGAAAGGCCGTGCAAGCTTATGGGGCTTATGTTGACAAATATTACAAATAGTTCCCCCCCCCCCCCCCCACTCTTCCTAACTTCTCTCTCTCTCTCTCTCTCTCTCTCTCTCTCTCTCTCTCTCTCTCTCTCTCTCTCTCTCTCTCTCTCTCTCTCTCTGCTAAATGCTGGTGCAATTACGTTTGCGTAGAGAATATTTCAAATATCATAATAACATGATGGTAATGCCTTGATTGATCACTACACTTATGTTCAAGCATACTGCGGAATTTTGTTTTTTATTCGCATATCCTATTTACATCGCTGTCAACAACAGCATTTTACCGCTGTTGTTGATGTCTTTGCAAGATTACGCACAGTATTTTGCATTGCTTACTGAGCGACAATCTCAGATACCCCTGTAAGTAGCCAACGCGACCCGATTCCCTACCGAATCTCGCGCAGCTGTTTCCCCACACGTGGATATACGGGATTACGGAGAAAATCGTTAACATCTTCGCCAGAGAGACGGGCTCCGCGGAATTGCTAGATATCTTAAAGGAAAACACCCCAATAAACAAAATTGATGGTCCTTCATTATTATTCTGATCAGGCTCAAAGACCCCTCTGCCATACACCGCAAGGTACTATGTTGGCAGTAAATGACAGTTTTAATGACAGATCATATTGGTCTTGACTTGTATCATCATAAAGGTCTTTCACATAATCTGACCACGCATGTAAAATCTGATCTTTTTCTATTATGATTTTGCCATCTTTGGTTTTTAGGCAACCTGTTGATGTGTCTGTTCTTTTGTTAGTGATGTCGTTAATTCTTGTGTGCATTACTTTGGTATTCTGGGTGTTATGTTGGTTTTAAATTTTCTTGCCATATTCCTCAAGCCATGTTTCTATTGCCTCTTTGCATAGCAGTAGCTTCCTAATTTACCTGTGAATCTCTTCGTATATTTCCTTGTTGTTTTTGTTATTTCTTCTTATTTCCATGAGTTTTAAGATGTCTTCCTTCATCCATTTCTTGCCCCTATTATCTTTAGTTTTGGGATTATCATTGTTGTTAGTGCAGCTTCTTGACTGATTTCTTTTATATTTTCAATTGGTCACTGACGTCTTGAAATAATTTTGCATTGCTATATCGGACAATGCATCGAATCTGTTATTTACCTCTACGTTGAAATTATCTTTTATCTCCTCACTCTTCAGTGCCTGTAGATCAAATTTTGCGTTTCTATTTGTATATTTGACTTTCTTTAAGTTTATATGTAAATTGCTTAAGAATAATCTATGGTTGCAGTAGCAGTCTACGCTTGGTAGGGGGACATAAACATCTAATATTGTTACAAGGGAGGTTACTAGAACGTGATAAAGAAAATGGTATACCTAGCTACTATACTTCCAACTAACATCCGAATCTTTTATTTTTATTTGAGGAATAAAGCAGTTAATACCGCAGTAATTTCTTCCAAGTGAGAATATAGTTTTTAAAGTATTTATACAACATTTGTTTAATTATTTTATTTTTACTTACATTTTAAAATCAACTTTTTCAATTCTACGTGTATGTTAAATTCTTAAAACTGTACTTTTAATGATATGTATCCAATTGTGTCAATTGAATTTCCCCTCTGTGGGGAAGCAACATTTTTTTACTGGCCTCTTATGTCCACCCACAATGTACAGAAAATTTACTTACGTTAACGACGAAAGACCTTGGAAGTCTATGGGGTTTATGTTGATAAATACGTTTAGAGGAAATGTCATTTATATTTGTAAATTTCATTCAATTTGAACAAATAGTTCTCTCTCTCTCTTTCTCTCTCTCTCTCTCTCTCTCTCTCTCTCTCTCTCTCTCTCTCTGTCTCTCTTTCTCTCTCTCTCCCAAATGCTGGTGCAATTACGTTTGCTTAGAGAATATTTTAAATATCACAATAACATGATAGTAATGCCTTGATGGGTGCCTCCTTCCCTCCGCTAGCCTATGGGACACCCTTGGGCAAGGTAGAGTACCCGTTTAGCCTCCCGATCAGTGTTACGTGAAGCCATGGGTGCAGTTGGTGGATGAAGTTGAAGAGCAGCCGACAGATAGTTGTAGGTTATGGTCTCCACAGCTTCACGACGGAAGGCAGATGATCTCTGTTTTGGGAGATATTGGCTACGGTCATCGACCAGTATGGTCACTGCTAGGAAGGAAAGCAATGGCAAACTACCTTCTTTACAGATGCCAAGAATATTATGTACTAAAGTTTTATCGATAATCAGTGAAACGGCGTAAATGGGTGCTCCATAGGAGCAGCCTCGCCCGGTAGGGGTAGTCATGTGCACCAGGTGACTCCAGACCGTCATCAGGAGACTGAGTGCAAAAGAATATCAACATTGAAAGTAGGAACTTGGAATGTAAGAACTATGAGTGGGGATGGGAAATTTGATAACATTAAGAATGAAATGAGAAGATTAAATGTTAACCTGTTAGGTGTACGTGAGACCAGATGGACAGGAATGGGCATTATAACATCTGAGGAATATAGAATAATCTATTCTGATGGAGAGAAACAGCGAGGAGTAGCAATTATAATGGATACAGAGAGAGAGAAAAATCGATCAAAGGATATTGGACTGTATCAGACAGAGTGTTACTGGTGAAGTTGAGTGGAAGACCTTTTGATGTCAACGTCATATAATGGGTGGCTTGAATGCCAAAGTTGGAAATCAACAGGACGGATTCATAGTGGGCAAGTATGGACTAGGGCAGGGGTCACCAAACTTCTTTTCACGGCGGGCCGGATAACTGACAAAATGACGAGCGCGGGCCGGATAACTGACAAAATGACGAGCGCGGGCCGGATACTCATTCTGTACAATACTTGCGCTCGTCTCCGTGGCGAAGGTCTTGCGGACGCCGTTCGTAATCCCGTATACCCACGTTCGAAATACAACTGCAAGCGATTTGGCAGCAGACAACGTTGCGCTGGTTTTTACGCTATGTTATGGGTGCCTGTCGTTCGAAAAGCAATGGTAAACTACTGAACATAAACTTGCCAAGACATCAACAACAGCAAACAATGCTGGTGTTGACTGTAAATGTCCTGTAAAGGATATACAACTAACTTTAACAATAATTTCAAGCTAGAACGAAAGCTCTGGGAAAAAAAGACGAAAAGCTAAGTTAATCATGGAAAGGGCGTGCAATGCACATAAACAAACAAACAAACAAACAAACAAACAAACAAACAAACAAAGACAACCAACATATTTATATTTATTTACTAAACAAAGTTATCAAAGAAGGCGACTGTCGTGTCCTCCTTTAAAGTGTCGTCCCTGGAGTGAAGAGAGTCTACACCCACATTATAATATTTTTCTTCCTTTTTTCAATATCTTGGAGAATCCACCAGCTTCCGTCCAACACACTCCATCAGCCCGTGGACACCTTCCTATCACTCTCTCACTGTCGTACTATGCCCCCTTCTCATACTTCCCCAACGCAACATACTCCACACCTCTTGCTTCTAAAAATTAATAAAGATTAATTTATTAAAAGAAAAGTGTAACGTATATGAGACGTGTATGCGAAGACAATGTGTGTCGTGTATTATAACATAAATGTATGTGTCAGCCTTCAAAGTTCAGGATCATAGTGAACACATCATGGCAAGGAGTACACGACATCCCACGAGTCAGTACATTAGACCTCACCGAAGTCGTATCCTTCTCTCCAGACATGTCCTCCTCCAGGAACTCTGATGACCATGAGATCTGAATCCCATGTAAATATATAATCCGTGGAAAAAACTGTTATTGTTCCTAACACAACTGTTCCTAACAGTTTATAGAAACTCCGGCTTCATAATTCCGGCGCAGTGAAACAAACATGGAACACTGTCCTATGAACAAGACTTTTTGTCTCTTGATAAATGTTCACTAGTTCTCACTATTAAACAGTTATTGTCTATACTCCAATAGAGTCCTTTATTTTTGTTCTAGTCATAAGTGAACTGAATATCCATCACTACTGGTGTGTTAAAACTGGTATGACCTAAACTCATTCGGTATTTATCCTGTAGGATACATATACCATTCAGCTCCACTGAGCAATGTTGATCATCTTCCTCTAGCATAAGCTCTGTTGTAAAGTTGCTGGCCAATCTTCCTGCGCCAAACTCTATCCGGGATCGGATTTTTAGTTGTTCCGGGTTCTTCATTCCAACCAGAGGAAACCTGTAACATAAATCATATAACCGGTGATAGCCTCCCCGTCACTGATCTCTATTAGATGATCGTGGCCATCGGCCTCGCTCAGAAAATATAATGAACCTACTCTGTCATGGACAGATGACTGAAAACATATGTTATCATCAGGCCAAGACAAGAAAAAAAAAATCAACAAACAGAATACGGAACCCCGCCCACCAGGGACACTACGGGAATATCCCAATTATCCCTCATTACTTAATTCTCAACTAGTAAAGGTTATTCACACTTCACTAATCTATTTTCAACTAACAGAGCCAAGTACACTTCCCTACTCTAGCTAGTTTTCCACTAACAGTGCTAATCATCACACTTTAGTTTTAACAAGGCTACAGCCTATATTAATTACAACTAATTATAATAGGTTCTACCTTAGGCAACACTGCAGTTAGATCAAATTGGCAGGCACGTGTGAAATTAAATTAACTCAATTCGCACACGGTAGACATTTTCCCATCAGAACCACAGTGCCGAAGCACGTCTGCTAAAATCCAAGGTTTGAGTTCAACTCCTCTCCAATCATGGTTTTCTGGCAAACCTAAAATTAGTCACGTGACAGTATTCTTCCGGTCCACACAGGTGTTATTTGGACCAATCATCCATTGTCAAGAATCGATTTTCCCTGGCTCCATCAATGTCAAAGTTGTCATCAGTTGTTTGGACTCCCCCAACAAACTAACGAGTTACTGTATGATCCCAACAACAGTTTTCCCCAACAAGCTGCCAATCTTCTTTACGTCCGGAAACTATGAATTGACAGACGGACTGTTTTCTTCCGAGCTGAGTACTTCCGCTTCCAATCCTACTTGTTTATAATCTGTCAAAGCGATGTATGATTCAGCTCATTCACTTCCCCTACACATCTGCAACTGTTAATTTTGCCCGACATGTGATGGCCGACATCCGATTGCCACCATGATCCCACGGGTTCCATCTGTATTCAAATGTTGACAAACTGTCAAAGCGATGCCGGGATTTGTCTCACTCACCACCGAGTGTTCCCCTGTTGTCGACCCAATGTAACCCCGTGCAGCTGCAACTATTTACCGACCTGGGGTTTAACATCCGATTTGTTTTTTCTGTTAGTAAAATAGTTGTCTCTGGCAGATAGTCCGTTAAATCAGAAAGCCTCTATAATAATCAACTGGGTAAACGCAAGGTTTTATTTTGTGACAGCGACATTAGCAAAAAGATAGTTACATCAGACATATTCTGCACATATCCGAATCTCACAAACTAAGCAGCAAAAGAGGATAGTGAGTTTTGTGAAACTGACGTGTGGCTTTCAAAATACCATCAATGTTTGGTTTGGAATTGCTGCATCCAATCAAGAGAATTGCTTTCAAATGTTCATCAGTCAATCTCATTCGATGTGGTGACTTCACAGACTTCCTTTTTGAAAATGTTATCTCACAGACATATGTTGTTCCAAACAATGATGTCATGCCAGCGGCAAATTTCTTAAGTTTTGGAAACTCAACATCAGGTAAGCAGCGGTACTTCCTTCTCAACGAGCTCCAACTGTAATTCAACTGGCACACCATTAAGGTTACAATCAAACGGATTCTGGAACAGAAGGATGTCACTCTAAAATCTGTCAAGATCTGAAAATATCTCCAAACTCTTTGAAATAGTGAAAATAAGAAAGGTTTTCACCTTCCAGTTGTGCTTCCAACAATGACAGCTTTCTACGAAATCCTTTGAAGGTTCTGTAGAGATCACAGACGTGGTAATACTTTCCCCGAAGTTTCAAGTTCAGTTCATTCATATCGACCAAAATTGACAACTTTGACAGTCAGGTAGGATCTGACAGCTGTGAATCAGCTTTATCTTTTTTTTAGTGAGGAAAACATCTATTACGTTTCGGAGCTTGTAAAAACGAAGCAGGACTTTACTGCAGCTGATAATGCAAGTCACAGAATTCAGAATCAATTTCTTCAAGAAAAGCCTAGAACTGACGGTGAATGGAGTGCATGTTCCCGAATGAAGTTCACGGCAGAAACTACTGGTTTCAGTACACAATAAATATCTAAATCTTTCCCACAGAGTACTTGCTGATGTACGATGCAGTGTATGAACAGAGCGCCCGGAATTTGCAAATCTTCCAAATGAGTCCTGATCTGCCCCAACAGACCCTTCCTCATTCCAGTCATGTTTTTTCCCCTCATCAACTGTAACACCTCGAAGCTGATTTCACCGAAGGTTATAGTCTTGGAAAATTGTTTGCACTTCCACGAAAATGACTTTCCCAGTTGTTGTTCCATGCATCCTGCAACCGGACGCCAACTCTGAAAATCCAAATTGACACCACAAATGAACACGAGAAGTTGTGAAGTACTCGAGAGATCAATAGACTCATCCAGCGCCAGAGAATACCACAACAGGCTCCTAGCTTTCTCGCGTATCTGTAGCACTATGTTCTCAACAAGTTCTTCTGTTCTCCGCACAACTGAACTTGCCGAAAGGCTGATAGTTCCAAACAAATCGGCTTTCTCAGGACCAAGTCATTTTCTGCTTCGATCACACACACTCTTTAATGACGTTGCCATCAGTAAACGGTTTTCCTCGTTCTGCCATCTTATGCACTGTTTTGTAACTTGTACGAGTGACAGATTCATTTTCAGCAAATTTTCTCGTGAAGAGATTTCTTTGCGTTTCAAAACCACGTTTAATGGTCTCATATTTCCCAGAGCGTAATTTTCCAGAAAACTTTTAATATGTTGATGGATGTTTTGTTTCGTAGTGACGCCGAAGATTGTACTCTTTCAAAACGGCAACACTTTCGCTGCATATTACGCAGCTGGTTTTCTGGTCCTTTGTTTCCACAAAGAAGTACTTTACTCCTCACTCGGCGTCCACTTTTCTTTTCCTACTAGCCATAATTAAGGTTTTATAGTTTTATAGCAGTTACAAACACATAATCAGCTTCATTCAGGACCCGGGGAACTGGCATGATTAGAAGAGTGAACTTGTTCCTGGGACTTCCATGACTATAGTTGTATTATATTAGAAACCAAAGACCTTTGGAAATATTACCTGCTTCGTAATGAGAGCCAACCAGATAGTGATTAGATCGCCATAGACAACGAACACCATTAATTCTGACTGTCACCAGGATGCCATCTTTAATGATGCACTACCTGTACAAAAGAGCTAGAAGTGGAATTGCTTCCACAACTGATGAAATCATCGTTAGCATCGTTTGACTAACAGAGCACACAAGTCAAAATATGAGACTTGATATCCACATAAATAATTTTGGTATCTCATGGCACAGTTTTAATTATAAACACATTATATTACACCTGAACCCAGGCCATAAAACAAAAAAATCCGCCACAATGAAGAGTTCAACATTTGAAAACAGGGTTCGCGGGCAATGATGCTACCCACTACACTACCGCGGCCCCCTTTCATTGCAATACCGTTGCTTTTCTATTAGAGGACCTGATGTTTTGGTGCAAGATTTATATGTTTTAATGTTTATAAAGTAATATTTATAGGTGATATTTATATTTGGTTCTGGACACACCCATAGTGGAAATTACGTGGCTCTCCATTTTCATTCTGACAGATATGTCCGAGTAACAGGGTATAACATTGGTAAAAAGGTAAGTAAATATTAGTTATCCCATCGTAAGAGCTCGGAAACATCTCCCCCATATGCTGGCCTCACAACCTGTAAGTATTAAATTCAAAGGCAACAGTCATGCGTGCACTTATGAGAGTGAGTACTCGGTCACGAGAGCTGCATCCGTCATACTATCGTATCTTTCCCTTCTTCTGCAACAAGGAACTTCAGTTGTGATAGTCCCATCATTGAGTTAGCATTTGTAACACATCCCACTGCTTTCTACAGCACATGATAAAACACATACATGGAGTTACATGTGCTTGTCTTTATAAAATTGACTGATAAAATGTCCCCTGCTCCAGGTCATTGTTAAGGAATCAGCCATTCACTCAACAGAAAAGAGATAATGTTACTTGTTCTGGCACAGCACGCATAATGAGAAGTCAGGTAAATATAATCTAACTTCAGTTTGGGATTACTTAGATTGGTAAGGCTACTAATATAGCAGCAATGTATAGCAATGTTATTGACCGTTATCTGCCTGTCTTCTGAATGACTGTCTGTCTTTCTGTCTGTCAATTTACAATTCTTCTATTAATCTATCTTCTGTCTGTCTATCAGTCAGTCTGTCTGTCTGACTGTCAATGTTCAATCATGATACCTACCTACCTACCTACCTACCTACCTACCTACCTACCTACCTACCTGCCTGCCTGCCTGCCTGCCTGCCTACCTACATACCAACCAACCTACCTACCCATCTGCTTACCTACTTACCAACCTACCTACCCACCCATCTACTTGCCTGCCCTTTTACCAACTTACCTCTGTACCTCCTTACCCTCCTTCCTACCCACCTACCTACCTTTCCGCCTGCCTGCCTATATATCTATTACTTTACCTTCCCCTATGTCCATTCGCATGTCCGTCTATATATGTATCTTTGCATACAACTATTGATCTTAACACATTTATTTAATTAGTGACCATGGCAGGGAACTGGCTAGCACTTTTGCCTACCGACCCGGTTCGAATCTCTATTGAGGCGCAGCGTTTTAATAATTAGCCTAAGCTCCCAGGTAGAATTGGTCTAAATTGAGTACAATGACATGTAATGCTCAGAAGCGGTGACCGTCGTGAAGCTGCCAAAACCATTCATCGAGTGGTTGTATAAATATAGGGCTGCACGCTATCATGCATGATACCCACCGATCCAATAGTAAAACTGCAAAGACCAGCAGGATGGGAAGTAACAGAGAAGATGAAGGAATAAATCGATCTAGCAGAAACCCTGAAACAGACAAGACGGTTCAAGCCAGCAATCCCACCTTGGGAACTAACAATCCCATTCACAGACACGAGCTTAGCAAAGACCATCACCACGGACACGGAGGACCCAGATGCGAGAGACACGGCTGAGGCGTACATAGAAGAAATCAGTAAGGGCAACCTCATAATATACACAGACGGGTCCAAGAACGAACAGGGAGAGGTAGGAGCAGGAGTAGTGGTCCCAGACTGGAAACTTAAGAAACGATTCAATCTAACAGACCAAACAGCAGTATGCACGGCCGAACTGGTAGCCATACTGAAAGGTCTGGAGATTGCAGCCGAAAAACCACCGCTGAGGCTATGTATATTAACAGACTCCCTGTCCTCAGTACAAACGCTCGGGAACTTCAATAGAGGTAACAGACCCGGCATAAAAGAGGAGATACTAGCGGCAGCCACCAACCTCAGGTACATGGGATGCCAAGTCACCATCGGATGGATACCAGCCCACAAGGGTGTCCCGGGTAACGAACAAGCAGACAGAGAGGCGAAACAAGAACTAACCAGCAGTAATAAAATCAGCACAGGCCTAGGAAAAGTAGAAGGTAAGAGTACCATCAAAAACTACATACTCCAGGAATGAAGGAAACAGTGGCGAGACAGCGCTAGAGGTCGTCATGAATACCGAGTACTGGGTGAACCCAGATACAAGCCACAAGTCAAGACCAACATGAAAGCACCGGCAAACAGACAGCTGTGGAGAATCAGACTAGGTAACTGGAAAGACACAAGTGAAAACCCATTCTGTAGAGCATGCTAGAAAACAACACCATTGAACACTATTTACTAACATGCGACAAGTACAATAGTGAGCGAAGGGAGCTCAGAGATTACTTCGTTAAAAGTGGGACTCCAATGACAATAACGAAGTGCCTACACACAAACAGCAACCCAGAAATACAGCGGCTGGTCAGACAGTTCACATGCAGAACAGGGAAGACCGCATAACCTTTCTGCATTGTTTGTATTTATATTTATGTTTAAAAAAAACCAGGTGTCCTAAAGGTGACACACACATATATATATATATATATATATATATATATATATATATATATATATATATATATATATATATATATATATATATATATATATATATATATATATATATATATATATATATAAACTGTCGTCCTAAAGGTGAAAAAAAACAAAAAACAACTCTGCTGAGTGTGGCGGGGTGAAAGGCAGAATGGTGGGTTTGCTCTTCCGATAGGGCGCCTGAACTGAGCTGACAGGAAGATCGGGTCGTCTTGTTGTTGCACCAAACCCACTCGCGATGATGAAAAACTAGCAAACAAACGTAAACGTTCGGGCCGCTAATCGGGGGAACAACTTGAGACTTATACTTGAACTCTCTGCCTTTGCCTACATCGAGTCCTTATGAGGACTGGACATAACCGGGACCAGCCCCGGTGAGGACAACACAAGAAACAACAAGCACGTAGTAGGCCCGACCAAGGACCGATCTTATCAGGGCCAGCATAAAACAGAAAGAAAACAACCAGATAGCACAAAATAACTTTATCCGACGAACAGAGCGGAACCAATAAAACCAGTAGTAATTAGGACTAACAGTCCATGGAACCACTGCTCTCAACAATAACCACCGCTGAGAAAGCAAGTTAGACGAGACCGAATTTAGAATTTTTTTTTTTTTTTTAAATTGGAATCAGACATGTGAAGGTCCCTTACATTTGTACTGTTACACTGTTTAGTTGTGTCCGGTTCGGTGACTCATAAAACGCCATAAATTCTGCCTCTGTTGTATGTGGCATTTTGGGAATTTGGAAGCAGTACCCACCTCGACCTACCCCACAATGAAGTAACGCTATGAGGATGGGATGGAGGGGATGGGTCCTTGGAAGCCAAAGTGTCCCATAATAGCTCTGGAAATCTAGGGGTTTCCCACGGATGTTGATTTCTTCCTTTCAAAATCTTCCTTCCCGAAAAGAGAACTTATTTAGCTCACGAGACCCCCACCTATGATCATTTTCCCTTTTAGGTGAAATGGTCACAGGAAATTTATAAGATTTAAAGTTCCCTTTTCTGAGTAACCTGGAACCTGGGAGATTATAATAGAACAGAACTTTGCTGTCTATTCGTGTTTACCCAGCCACCTGTAGTTCCAGATTCTACAATTATGTGATGTAGTTTCATTAACGAAACACATCTTATATATAAATTAGGATGTGCGTATCTCTGTATGTATGTATGTATGTATGTATGTATGTATGTCCTTTATACGCTCGCGAACGGCCCATCCGATTGAGATGACATTTTCTACACGCCTTCCTTTCATTCCAGAGATGCCAACTGTCGCAGTTTTTTTTTCTTCTTCCTCCTCCTCCCTCCTCCCTACTCCCCCTCCCAAAATACGTACGTCCAGGAAATGGTCTTCTACATAGACACTTCTCTCTGAGGTCCGCGATAACATATTAACCTGGTGGGATGGCAATCAATCATCCTACTACCTCCTCCCTCCTCCTCCCTTCTCCCTCTTCCTCGTCCCTCTTCCTCCCTCCGCCTCCTCCCTCCTCCCACTCTCTACTCCTCCTTCCTCCTCCCTCCTCCTTCTCCTCCCTCCTTCTCCCTCTTCCTCCTCCCTCTTCCTCCCTCTTCCTGCTCCCTCCGCCTCCTCCCTCCGCCTACTCTCTCCTCCTCCTCCCTCCTCCTCCCTCTCCCTCCTCCTACTCCCTTCTCCTCCTCCTCCTCCTCCTCCTCTCTCCTCCTCCCTCCTTCTCCCTCTTCCTCCTCCCTCCTCCTCCCCCTCCACCTCCACCCTACTCCTCCCTCCTCTTCCTAATCCCTCCTCCTCCCTCCTATTCCTCCTGTCTCCTCCTCCCTCCTTCTCCCTCCTCCTTCTACCTCTTCCTCCCTCCTCCTTCTCCCTCCACCTCCTCCCTCCTCCTCTCTCCTCCTACTACCTCCTCCCTCCTCCTCCCTTCTCCCTCTTCCTCCTCCCTCTTCCTCCCTCCGCCTCCTCCCTCCTCCCACTCTCTACTCCTCCTTCCTCCTCCCTCCTCCTTCTCCTCCCTCCTTCTCCCTCTTCCTCCTCCCTCTTCCTCCCTCTTCCTGCTCCCTCCGCCTCCTCCCTCCGCCTACTCTCTCCTCCTCCTCCCTCCTCCTCCCTCTCCCTCCTCCTACTCCCTTCTCCTCCTCCTCCTCCTCTCTCCTCCTCCCTCCTTCTCCCTCTTCCTCCTCCCTCCTCCTCCCCCTCCTCCTCCACCCTACTCCTCCCTCCTCTTCCTAATCCCTCCTCCTCCCTCCTATTCCTCCTGTCTCCTCCTCCCTCCTTCTCCCTCCTCCTTCTACCTCTTCCTCCCTCCTCCTTCTCCCTCCACCTCCTCCCTCCTCCTCTCTCCTCCTCCTCCCTCCTCCTCCCTCTCCCTCCTCCCTTCTCATCCTCCCCCACCTACGTTCTCCTCCTCCCTCCTCCCTCCTCCTCCTTCTCCCTCCTCCTCCCCCTCCCTCCTCCCGCTCCTCCTCCTCCTTCACCCTCCTCCCTCCTCCTCCTCCTCCTTCACCATCCTCCCTCCTCCTCCTCCCTCCTCCTCATCCTCCCTCCTCCCTCCTCCTCCCTCCTCATCCCTCTTCCTCCTCCTCCTCCCTCCTCCTTCTCCCCTTTCCCCCCTCTTTCTCTTAATCCCTCCTCCTCCCTTCTCCTCCCTCCTATTCATCCCTACTCCTCCTCCTCCCTCCTCCTCCTCTCTCCGCCTATCTCTTCCTCCCTCCTCCTCCCTCCTCTCTCTTCCTCCTCCCTCCTCTCTCTTCCTCCTCCCTCCTCCTCCCTCTTCCTCCTCCTCCTCCCTCCTCCTTCCTCCTGCTCCCTCCTCCTCCTCCCTTCTCCTCCCTTCTCCTCCTCCCCCTCCTACCCCTCCCTCCTCCCCCTCATCCGTCTTCCTCCCTCCTCCTTCTTCCTCCCTCCTCCTCCCCCTCCTCCCCCTCCTCCTCCCTCTCCTCCTTATCCCTCCTCCTCCATTCTCCTCCTCCCTCCTCCTCCTCTTTCTACCTCCTCCCTCCTCCTCCCTTCACATTCCTCCTCCTCCCTCTTCCTCCTCATTCCTCCTCCTCCTCTATCCTCCTCCCTCCTCCTCTCTCTACCTCCTCCCTCCTCCTCCCTTCACATTCCTCCTCCTCCCTCTTCCTCCTCCTCCCTCTCATCCTCTTCCCTCCTTCTCCTCCCTCCTCCTTCTCCCCTTCCTCCTCCCTCTTCCTCCCTCCGCCTCCTCCCTCCTCCCACTCTCTACTCCTCCCTCCTCCTTCTCCTCCCTCCTCCTCCTCCCTCTTCCTCCCTCTTCCTGCTCCCTCCGCCTCCTCCCTCCGCCTACTCTCTCCTCCTCCTCCCTCCTCCTCCCTCTCCCTCCTCCTCCCTCTCCTCCTCCTCCTCCTCCTGCGATCTCCTTCTCCCTCTTCCTCCTCCCTCCTCCTCCCCCTCCTCCTCCACCCTACTCCTCCCTCCTCTTCCTAATCCCTCCTCCTCCCTCCTATTCCTCCTGTCTCCTCCTCCCTCCTCCTCCCTCCTCTTCCCTCCTCCACCTCCCTCTTCCTCCTCCCTCCTCCATTTACCCAAGACAGACAGACATACAGATAGTCGGGAACGGGATCTTATATGACTACTTATATGATTTAAATGAGATGCTCTCCACCATGGGCTGGGCCGGGTCAGACAGACAGACAGACAGACAGACAGATAGATAGACAGACAGACAGACAGACAGTCGGGAACGGGAGCTTATATGACTACTTATATGAATTAAATGAGATGCTCCCCACCAGAGTCTGGGCGAAGCCGGGCCGTGTCAGCTAGTAAATAATAAAATGTTTTGTCACACCACAATGTACTTGACAGAAGAATGCAGGAAAAGTTAATTTTGTTTATTAACCAAAAAGCTGTGGAAATAAGCCAGTAAAGCATTCATGAACATATGAACAATACACATCAGTCTATAGGATAATGTTCTAAATACACGAAGGAGAAGAGATCTCCTAGAAGATCTCATGGTGGTTCATTCATTTAGCCACTGTATTACACCACTGATTTCCTACCATTGTCTCTGCACTTCTGCTGGTTCTCAAGTTATCTGAATGTATAACTGATTATAACAAAGTTCTTCCTATTTGATTTGTAGTAAGACCTCAGCCATAATTTTGGATATTCTGCTGGTCTTTGTGATGTATTAAAGATCCTAGTGATCTTGATAGCGCCGAGCGTTGGGCGGCGCTTACCAAACCCGACACCCCACATTGTGCCAACGGCTTCGGGCGGAAGAGCGCAATTGGGAGGGTACAAGCCTTACCCTGGTGCGAGGAAATGCAAGCTAAAGACAAAATTGTCATGGCAGGGCAGACCAGGCCCTAAGCCTTGGTTGGCGACTGGTCTAGGATCGAAGCTCCGACAGGCGGACAGTTAGAGCATTGCTTTGCTGATCCGGCAGCTTCTGCAGCTTGTCTTGTTCCAGATGTAGGGGTGTTACCTTTCCTCTGGAGTGAACTAGGCAGGCCGAGAGAGGGATCATGCTGCATGGGCAACACATGATCTCTATATTTTAGCCCAGGCTTTGTGCTATGGAGAAGCAAGAGATGTACTAGCTCCCACCCTCTTTGGAATATACTTTTCACTTCTACTGAAATATGCATTTCGTGATCAGGATGATGGTATATACATTCACTCACGCTCAGATGGCGGCCTCTACAATGCTCAGAGATTGAAGGCTAAGACAAAAATTAGGAGGGTACTGATCAGAGAGTTGCTTTTTGCAGATGATGCTGCAGTTACGACCCACTCTGAGGAAGAATTGCAATGTCTACTATCTGCATTCTCCAATGCTTGTTCTGAATTTGGTTTAACAATTAGCAAAAAGAAGACACAGATTATGTCACAAGGTGCACATGGGGTACCATCAATCTTTATTGACGACGCTGAACTAGAGATAGTAGACCATTTTACATATCTAGGATCAGTGGTAAATAGCAAATTATCCCTAGATCAGGAAATCAACATCCGGATTGGTAAGGCAGCAACAACAATGAACAGGTTAAGAAAAAGAGTCTGGGAGAACAGGAAGCTTACTGCCAAAATAAAAGTCCTTGTCTATCAAGCCTGTGTCCTTAGTACTCTTCTCTATGGCAGTGAAACCTGGACAACTTACTCACACCAAGAGAACAATTTAAACAGCTTTCATATGCGGTGTCTGCGAAGAATTATTGGTATTAAGTGGCAAGACAAAATCACAAATACTGAAGTATTGGAAAGATCAGGTTGTGTGACAGTTTATTCCATACTCAGTCTTCGTAGACTTAGATGGATAGGACATCTTAGGAGGATGGATGATGGTAGAATACCAAAGGATATCTTTTTTGGTGAATTACAGATGGGTAAGAGATCTCAGGGTCGGCCTCTACTACGATACAAAGATGTGTGTAAGCGGGACATGATTGATACAGGCATTGATAATGCACATTGGGAGCAAGTCGCCGATGAACGTGTTGCATGGAGGGCAAATATCAGAAATGGAATAAAGTCAAAGGAGAAAATTATTGCAGAAAAGTCACACACCAAGCGTTTGAGACGTAAGATGGTGCATGCTGGTGGAAATGACCACGTGTTCACATGCACCCACTGTGAACGGACATTTACAGCGCAAATTGGCCTTATCAGTCACACTCGCTACCGCCATAGTTAAAAGTTATTATGCCTTTTAAAGCACAAACTATCGTCTTTCAAGACGACAAGGTGCCAATGAATGAATGATCTTGATAAAAGTCATGAATTTCAGATCTTATGAATCATCAGAATAATCATGAATTTCAGATCTTATGAATCATCAGAATAGTCATGAATTTCAGATCCCATTGGGCACATTTCGGTAATGATCTGGAGACTATTAATCTTAGTCCGGAATTACAGATCCCTTTGAGTATCACTTTGTGAAAGATCTGCTATTGATCTTGATAATAGTCACGAATTACAGATCTTGTTGATCAGAGTAACAGTCATGAATTACAGATCTTGTTGATCAGAGTAACAGTCATGAATTACAGATCCCATTGGGCACATTTCGGTAATGATCTGGAGACTCTTGATCATATTAATCTTAGTCCTGAACCACAGATCCATTTGAGCACCACTTTGTTAAAGATCTGCTATTGATCTACAGATCTATTGAGCACCATTTGGGCAATGATCTGCAGAATCTGGATCATGACAATCTGCGAACACCGTCATCCTCACCTGACTTATAAGTATTTAAGACTCAGCAACAATGATGTTAGACAAAAGTCTTCCCATGAATCAGGCGAGGGACATACATTCGAGAACTCCCCAGGTGTAACATGATGGATCAGACCTCCCCATTCCCAGCCCGACACATTCATAAAAATACTTTTGATTTGAGCGGCGTTTCCAGATAGAAGGACGATTCTTGGAAATAGTATGTTCCAGAACGAGTTGGGGGAGGGCAGCGGTATGCGCTTGCTTTTTCATTAGCTAATAAGTAATGAGCCCACGCTATTCACTGGGCCACATTTGAAAATCTAGCAGTTAGACGCGGGATTCCACCGGGAGTGGTCGCTAGTTTGTGATGTGATGACCCAACAATGCCCTTAAAGATTCTATAATATATTGTTCTCTGGACAACAGGTACCACTTTAAAACATACTTTAATGTTGTAGTTATACCTAGTGAACGAAAGAGAAGAATATATGAATATGTTATGAATAAAATGTGAAAGTGAAAACCTAACTTCTGTGCGCCAGTATTCTGAATACTGCTGCTTCAACCTTGACATGTCTTTCACGCTGTATACTCCAAGTGCATATCAATCCCTTGATGTGACTGGTTGCGTATGCTTGATGAATGTATAGTACACTCAATGCAAATTCGCAAACCCAAACCCCTTGTGCATTCTTCATGCCTAGGATGACTCATTCTTAAATCAACTGTACCTATGCTCTCGCGAGTTAACATATGGCAGTCTGAATTGGAATGAGTAATGAAACATGTACAAGTTCCTTGGTAAATGCTGAAGAATGTTGGAGTGAGTGAGTTGGTGATTTGATGAATAGCCTCTCACATCTAGTAGAAAGAAAGATGCTTCAATATCCATATGTAAGCAGGTTGTGTATGGCACGCCAGAATTGCTAAGTCCATGTGATGCCTGGTGGCTAAATTACGCTCAGAAGAATTAATATAATTTCTTTCTGAAGTATTACACTGTTACCTTTACTGTTGGTTGGTTCATAGAAACTAGTTCTTAAGAGAACCATAGGTTGTGAACCTGTGTCTTAGTCGGCTGAATATAATGTATGGCTCATGCAAATTTACAAGGACTAAACATGTTTTTCCCATATGTGCTTTGGTGCATATGTGAACAATTGCTATGCAATTGAGCTTCTGAAAGAGCACATGATGATGATGATGTACCTGTGAGACAAGTCTGGTGAAAAAGGGGTGAGGTCTGGCATTTCTGTGTAAGTGTATATGGAATGGAACATTCATGCACCAACATGACAACCATAGGAATGGATGTCTGGTCTGCTAATTGGGTAAATGCCATTAGTTAATACATATTGCATATTGCAGGTGTAAATGCCTATTTTCCATTTCCCTTCACAATGCCTGTCTCATGTTGCTATGTCACAATGCTTGCTGTACTGTGTCTTGGCCTCCTTGTGCCCAGGTCTACTGTGGTTCAAACATGGTGGAACTTAGACCACATAAATGCTTGTAATTGTGTTAAGCTACCCCTGACTCAACATATAGGCTTGTGATTACCACAGATAAAAGTGAATAATGCAAACATATCACCCACAGTACATCAAAGTGAAATACACTTCATTATCAACAAGGAGAGGTGTGCTTGGACAACACCCACCTTAACCTCCCCATCTCAATCGGTGTATGTTGATGTATGATAACATTATCTTTTGACACATGTAAAGAGATGTTGTGCCATTTTGTATATCGGCAGAGAACAGGATGATGGAGAGGCCTTCCATATATCATCTGGGACAACTAAACAGAAGTCCTAGATCCAGAAGTGACTCCCTATCAAAATGCAGGAAAATCAAAGAAGAATTTTCTCTCAGCTCTCAACAGCTGAATGCACAAATGGGAGCATAACACAATCTGAAGCACTATAATAGTGGTGAGCTGGACAGTGATCTTTGATTCAATCAAATGTCATCTGAGAAATTAACATCAGGTCTTGTTAATAATTACATTCAAGAAGTCTGGTGAAATTACTGGGACAATGGACTTGTCTTGGTTAATCTCCAGCCTGGTGCTCACACAGTGTTCTGAATGAAGAAGGGAAGAGTAGGTGAGGTGGACTAGATATGTGAAGTCCCCAGTGACAGTTTTCACAGACAGTCTGGTCCACAGTGAGATTCAGTACCTTATCATCACCACCAATTCTGTTCTCAAGAGGAATGATCTGCCATGGGACTTATTACAGGAAATCTGCTACCTGGAGCTGATCCAACCTCCATTGCTGAGGATAAAAGGGTGCAAACTGACCCAGAACAGTAGTTCCTTCCTTAAGTTTCTCATGGATAGGAGTTCATAAAATTCCCAAGAGACACGAAGAGATGTGATCCATCCATCATGTGCCATGCCGGTAAGAGTGTGCGGTCATGTTCTGCCATCTCACTCGATCAACAGAGTCGTGGATCAGTTCCGTGTGTCTGTCTCGACCATGCCACAAGGCCAAGCAATCCAGATACTTGTTTCTAGGTCTTCCCCTTGGTCTGTTCCCCTCGATCTTACCAGTTGTCACCAAGTTCTCCAAATCATTTCTTCTCATAACATGCCCAAAAAATTGTGACTGTCTACGTCTAATGTCTCTGATCAGTTTACGATCTTCATTTGTTTCTTGAAGGACTTGTTCATTGGTCTTTCTGGCTGTCCATGGTATTCTTTGCATTTTCCTCAGAAACCACATTTCTACAGCCATCAGATGTTTTTCAGCCTGGCTGCTCATTGTCCAAGCTTCACATCCATATAAAAGTACAGGTTCTATGTAGCATCTCAACACTCTTTTTCTCGTTTCAATTGACATCTTTTTATTGGTCAGTATGTTTTTCATCTTGCTAAAGGCTACTTTTGCCATGGCGATTCTTGTTCTAATCTCTTTAAGGCATCTCCCATCAGATGTTATTACTGTTCCGAGATAATTGTACCTATTCACTTGTTGAAGAATATTCCCATTTACTTGTATATTACACTGTGGTATTTCGTTCTTCCTAGTGACCACCATAATCTGTGTCTTTTTACAATTTAATTCCAACCCTTGTTGTTCACTGTGTGTAACAACCGCATCTACTAAATTTTGCAGGTCCTGTTCATTGTCTGCAATCAAGACTGTATCATCTGCATATCTAATGTTATTGATGCATCGTCCACCAATGTTGATTCCTTCCATATTTTCAATATTTCTGAAAATATTTTCACTGTACAGGGAAAACAGATCTGGAGACATTACACATCCCTGTCTCACACCTCTCTTAATAGGCTGATATTGGCTTACTTCATTATCAACTCTTATGGCAGCTTGTTGTTTCCAATATATGTTTTTTACAAGTCTAAGGTCTTTCCCATCAATTTGTAGATCTTCAAGCATCCTTATCATGTTGACATGTCTCACTTTATCAAAAGCCTTTGTGTAGTCAATAAAGCAAAGGTGTAGATCTTTGTTTACTTCTATAGAACGTTCGATTACGGTTCTCAGTATATACACAGCATTTACTGTGATGTATGAGATGTGATAGGGACTGTAATCAATGGTGTAGTGGTGATTAGAGAGGAGAGGAGGAGGAGAGTTTGGTTATTGGTTGGAGGAGGGATCCGAGTGTTGTATCATGTTTATCTACATGCATGTGTGACATATTTTGTACATTTTATGTACCTTTTTTGAAGTTTTGACATGACAGGAGATGAAACTATGGTCATCACTCGATTCACCATCAGCTCAATAAAGTGTAATTAATGAAGCAGTGTTCTAAGTACATGTCTCAGGAAAATGTCTTGTGCAGTTGCTGTCAAGTATTGTACCTGGTGACTGTCTTAAGTACTGTGGTTGGTGACAGATATTGTGAAAAGTCCTGTATAGACGTTGTCAAGTATCTAATGATGTATGTCTTGTACAATTGTGGTGTACACAATTCCTTGTAAATGTATGTCCCACTTTTGTCAAGAAACTGTCATGTAGATGTCTTGTCCAACAGATGTAATGTACAGTTAATGTTGAGTTTGCCTACAAGAACTGAATCCTACAGTCCCAAAGTAATTGGACAAAACTGATATAAGTCATACTGACAAATAAAATAAAGAAAGGAAGATCTAATGTGACGGACGAATAGCACACTGGCAACATTATAATGAGAGAGAGGGATCCTCAGTTGTTCTGTGGCGAATAGTTCAGATCTTCTTTTGGCCTTGGGGGAAACCTGTTACTTCTTTTATAAATTTCTGTGTAGATACATAGTGGTCTCACAGTGGGGGTTTGAGCCAAAGAAAAATGGTTCTCCAAAAAGGCTATTGCGGGAATGATTAGCTCATTTGAGTGACCTCTAGACAAAACGTGCTAAATCATATCCTTTTCTTGTGTATTTATTATTCAAGATATATCTCCAGAGAACACAAACTAGGTCCTCTGTCAATCATCCAACAAACATGTCACACCAGGAAACACAACCAGTTCCCATCACGGCTCGCTTTTCTGTGCCAGAATATGGCGTCTATTGTCCCAAGAGCCTTCGCGGCGACGCGATTCTTCTAGGTTATCCAATGAATAAGGCAGGATCCGAACATCTGACCTGTCTATCACTGGGTGACATGGCTATTATTAGAGCTGACGCCACATTCTTGACATTCCAATGCTTTCTGGTGTGAACGCTTTTGTTGAGAACTGTGTTTTTGAGGTAGAGCTGTGCAGGTGTGAACTGACGGAGTGCGCAATATGCGACAGTGTATTTTGCCATCATTTTTCTTATTTACATTCATTATTTAAGTATTTACACTATCTTTCAGATTTACATCCCATGTCTATTTTTAGTTTCAAGCTGTTATTTTCATTTTTATATTTAAAATGTGTGTTTATGTGTATTAAATAATAATTCTTGAGACGAATGTTGCGAATACCTTGGGTTGCAGGGTTGCCAACATCGATTGCCTGAAAGATGCTAATCAAAGTAGATCACCATAGACAACTATAAGAAAGAGACAAACAACATAAGTTGGTCACATATTGGGAAGAGAAGATTTGAAAATTATCACGAAACTGGAAAGATCAGTGGTAAAAGAGGCAGAGCCATATGCAGATAAATAATTCATCATTAAATAATGATGGGGACATTAATAACAGTTACTTAATATAATAGACAGAGTAATATACAAAGACACACCTTATATAAAATCTAATTGATTGTTATTAACAGGATGCTGCAATCATCCCTAAGTCTACTAGGGTGGACTGCACCTGTCCCGCAGCCAGTAGGGTTAGGATCGGCTAGTCTCTCAGGAGGGGTGAAAATGAAAATTAGTAGCCTGTCAATTACACACAAGGCAACGCCACTTCCCTGTGGTGTAGAGTGGGAAACCATGACCGCGAGGTCCTGGGCCAACTGGGCCCTGACTCGCAAGGGGGGACAGACTCCCCTTGGTCAGATTTTTCTGTCCTAAATCTGTGACTGTCCTAGTAAGTCAGCAGGGGATGTTTCATACTGCTCGTCGAAAAATTAAGAAGCATAATCGGACTGACCCAAATCGATATAGACCACAACAAGAAATGATGTACAGACCAAATGGAAGCAGAAGAAGAGGCCGGCCATGTAAACTATGTACAGAGGGAATAGCACTCTCCCGTTGTTTATACTTCACCTCTACACAGGAAGATACAAGAGTAGCAAGATGAGATGAGGATAATTACTGCAGCTGACTGCAATGTTCTGTAAAGGCTACGTAAGTAACTATTAAGTTTATGCGTAACAGTTCCGGAGACAATACTTATTTTATTCTTTTGTTTTCCATTTTGCCAGATTTGTATTATTGATTGTGGCTTTGCTGTGCTAATCCAGGACGCTGTTTCAGATTGCCCAAACATTGCAAGTCTGTTGTTGCACCACTATGGAATGATCAGATCTTACCTTATTCTTCAGCTGTGGGTTTATCTGTGCTCTCCTGTTTGTCAAGCTGACTGTCCTTATAAGGTGAAACCCATTTTCCTGTATATGTTTATATCACAGCAGGAGTAGCGGTAGCTCAGTAGCTAGCGCGCTTAGTTGCGAGCGCGGTGGTCGTGTATTCGGACACCCTTAGAGACGAACATATTGTTTTCTTCAACTGACTTTAGGCTACAAGCTCGACCTGGAATTCAATCGTGTACATGAGATTTCAAGGGAGGCAATGTCGACCGATGTGGTATTGATCATATCACTCACCGTACGTCGATAGGGCTAACAGTATGCGGCCATCAGTATGTGATAAAATCGCATCGTGGAGAGAAAGGGAGAGTGATACTTTGCTTTACTTTGATTTAATTTACTTCACCTCACTTACTATTACTTTGATTTCATATTACTTCTAATTTACGTTTACTTTACCTTTACTTTTACTATTACTTTTACTTTCACTGTTGCTTTTACTTTACTTTTACATCATTTTTCTCTCCGTTTACTTTTACTTTAATGTACTTTTAGCTAACTTTTACTTTTACTTTATTTACTTTTACATTACTCAGCTTTCATTTTATTTTTACTTTACTTTATTTTTACTTTACATTTTACTTTACTTTCACTTTACGTTGCTTTGCTTTTATTTTACCTTTACTTTACTCAGCTTTTATGTAACTTTTATTATAGTATACGATATCCTCTTTGGTGTGTCTCCACCTTGTCGTTGTAGAGGGGCTTGCGTGTCCCAATGACCCCCAAGAGCTATGCCGACGGTAGCACAGCTGCTGGTAGGGTCTCCCATGTCGGACAGGTCAAGGGATAGG
>OY992884.1:45035615-45053115 GCA_963921405.1 Cepaea hortensis | reverse complement strand
ACTACTGAACGTAAACTTGCAAAGACATCAATAACAGCAGTAAAATGCTGCTGTTGATAACGATGTCTTATAAAAAGAATTGCAAAAAACAGGAAAAATAAAATACCCTGCCGGCTTCCTAGGCCTGTCGCGGGTTTAAAACAGGAAAATCTGACCAAGGAGAGCGCCCCCCCCCCCTCTTTTTTTTTTGCAAGGCAGAGACCCGTTGATTCATGACCTCACGACAAGGGAATCTACGACACTGGCAAGTGAAGTTCATTTAACAAATCAGCCGATCATCGGCAAGCTATTAATTTTCGATATCCATCACTCCTAAGACTAGCCAATCCTTTCCCTACTGGCTCCACACCTTGTAGACCATATATATATATATATATATATATATATATATATATATATATATATATATATATATATATATATATATATATATATGGAGAGCGCACACACACATACATATATATATATGTGTGTGTGTGTGTGTTTTATTGTCTATGCACTAATGGTGGATACAGTCCGAAAAAATGTGAGGGTAGAACGGCTTGAAGCGAGATGGATGGCGACAAATTGGGGCACATATACAAGAAATTTCTTGTAAGTTTATGTGGTCAGTGTCTCTACCACATCACCCATCCAGTGGTATCTCCAAACAGTATCAGTATCATCCAGTGCCATCACCATCCAGTACCATCACAACCCAGTACGATCACTATCCAGTACCATCACTATCCAGTATCACCACAAACCAGTACTATCATTATCCAGTACCATCACTATCCAGTACCATCACCATCCAGTGCCATCACAACCCAGTACTATCACTATCAAGTACCATCACTATCCAGTACCATCACAACCCAGTACTATCACTATCCAGTACCATCACCACCCAGTACCATCACTATCCAGTACCATCACAACCCAGTACTATCACTATCCAGTACCATCACAACCCAGTACCATCACAACCCAGTACTATCACTATCCAGTACTATCACTATCCAGTACCATCACCACCCAGTACCATCAACACAGTGTCATCACCACCCAGTACCATCACAACCCAGTACTATCACAACCCAGTACTATCACAGCCCAGTACTATCACCACCCAGTACTATCATCATCCAGTACCATCACCATCCAGTCCCATCACTATCAATTACCATCACCATCCTGTGTCATTACCATCCGACCCATCACCTTCCAGTGTCATCACCCTCCACATTTGATTGGTCTACATACATATGGAGCTATAACAATTTACCAAAAACACATAAAGCCGTATACAAGCGTCCCATACTTTACGTTGATAAATTACACGATTCCCAACTAATTGTATTCCTTGTTTACATTTACAGGGCAATAACATTTCAAGAATACCCACAGGAAGTTTGCCGCCAAATTTAACAGAAATAGACATGAATGACAGTCCACTAACAACAATAGACGACAATGCCTTTGATGAATCAGTATCCACTTTGACTTCACTTTATTTTACCAATGTCCATTTCACTCGATTCCCAAACGCTTTTGGACATTTGCGTACTCTGTCCACTTTGTCTATTATGGATGGTAATATTACAGATTGGAACGATGATGCCTGGATTAATATTAGTCAAACTCTTAATAAAGTTGAATTTTATAATGTTGGATTTACTGTATGGCCAAACTGGACGCGGAATTTAACGCAATTAACGTATCTTATCATTTCCGAAGGCACTGTATCTTTCATCCCAGATGGCGCATTAGATTCTGTTGCCCATAGCTTGACAAGCCTGTCCCTCAACTATAACAGGTTAACTATGGTTCCCAAGGCGCTTTCAAACTTGAATTCTCTTGAATTTCTGAATCTACAAAATAACTACATTGCAGATTTAAGGTGGCTTCCACAGAATAGCAAGCTAAATGTATTGTCTTTTAGTTTTAATTACATATGGAATGCCAGTCAGATAAGCGAGGTTCTGCGTCCTTATTATATATCACTGAACTCTTTTGACATAGACAATAAGCATCTTACAAGTATTCCAAATATATCTTATTTGATCAACGTAAGAGCCCTGGAATTGACATACAACAGAATATCAGATCCCATTTCTGGCGATATTTCTTCTAACGTCTTCATTCTGGGACTATCTTACAATTCGCTTCCGTACGTGCCCAAAATGCTGTCAACGCTGCTGGCAATAAATGACATCTCTCTGTCTTACAATGCAATAAGAGCAATAATTGAAACAGATTTTCATAATGCAACGACAACGATTGATCTTAGCTTCAATTTAATAACGGATTTGACAGACACCAGTTTCCCAGAAATGTTTGGACTTCAGGATTTGGTGTTAAACAATAACCCTCTGATCACAATTTCTACAGTTGCTTTACAGCGTTTGCCGAGACTTATGTATTTGAATCTAAGATATACAAGAATAACGCGTTTACCTCTAGGACTGAGGTACCTCAGCAGTCTCTCTACACTGGACGTGACCAACAGCTCGTCGCTTGTATGTACCTGCATGGAGAGCAGTTTGACAGCTTGGGTAGTGAAGCTGAATCCACTGAGTGTTCTAGGGAACTGTGGTCTTACCAGTGTTTACGATTTCTTCTCTTTATTAAGTCCATCTTGTCCTCCTTCAGCTGCAACATTCTCGTAATATTCGAACATTTTACTTTTATTTATTGATTAATTGACTGATTAAATGCTGTATTAATTGATTGATTGTATTTAATGACCTTATTTTTCGCACTGTTAAGTACCATTTAATGTTCCTTCATGATTACAAAGAAATATCAAATGTTGGGAATCCTTTGTAGTCATTGTAGACAACGTGGCTATTGAAAGCTGCAGTGACCTCACCGAGGTTGCTTCCATATACAAACACCGCCTCGTTTAAGTAAAAGGTGTAGTTAGACCAAGAAGTGTCTTGACAGCCGTGTGTAAAAGTACATTTGTTCCTTCAGAGATGCGTTGACATCAATAGGAGGTGAAAGGTTCGAATCTTTGTGTGGTCGCTATCACATTGAGCCCCAACAGGAGAATCCAGTGAAGATAGTGTAGAGAAATTGTATATTGACACATAGTCTGCTTTAAAGAAATGTAAAAATTCATAAATAAACATCATAATACGTGACTTCAATGCAAAAGTAGGAAATCAAGGTGATGGATACACAGTAGGAAACCATGGTTTGGGAGAGAGAAAAGAAAGAAGATATAGACGTGTAGGAATGAGCAAAAGAGCAAGAAATGATTGTAGGAAACACATGGTTTAAACAATACCCTAGAAGATTATGGACATGGAAGAATCCTGAAAGCAGGATTAGAAACCAGATTGATTATATTCTGATTAGCAGATCGTTTCTAAATGCATTAACAATATCAAAAACAGTTCCCAGGGCTGATTGTTATAGTGACCACAGATTACTTTCAGGTACCTTGATGGTAAGTTAAAGAACGTCAAGTCTATAACATGAAACACTAAATATGATCTGTGTACATTGAGAAATGACAAGGAAATACAAAACAAACTCAACATAGAAGTACAGAACAGATTTGATATATTGTCTGATCTAGAGATTATATTTCAAGATGTGGCTGATCAATGGGAAATGTTGAAGAATTCAATCAGTTTAGCTGCAGAAACAACTATTCCAAAATTAAAGAAGGTAGGTCGTAAGAAATGGATTACTGAAGAAATTTTACAACTATTAGAAACAAGAAGAATCAATTTTAAAAAATCTTGCCAAAAATGAAGAAATTCACAGACAAGTCAAAATATTATGTAAGGAGGCAAAAGAAGCATTGCTTGAGAAAAATTGCATAGAAATTGAAAAACAACACAACAGTCAAAGTACCAAATCAGTGCACAAAAGAATTCAGGAGCTTACTAATAAAAGAACAAGTACATCGGCAGGCTGTCTAAAAACTAAAGATTGCAAAATCATAATAGAATAAGATAAGATTCTACATGTAAGGTCAGATTATGTGAAAAACCTTTATGATGATAACAGAGATAAACAGTATGACATTCGATTTAATAATGAAGGACCAACAATTTTGAAGACAGAGGTTCGGAATGTTCTTAAACATATGAAAGCTAGCAGACCCCCGGTTCAGATAACATAACAACATAAATTATTAATTCTGTAGAAGAATATGGAATAGATCAAGTCACCAGACTGCTGAACACTTTATATGATACTGGAGATATACCTTCTGAATTATGTAATTCTGTATTTATTGCAATCCCAAAGAAACCAGGAGCCTTGGAATGTGATCAACATTGAACAATTAGTATAATGAGTCACATCACGAAGATTTTGATGCAAATTATCATGCAAAGAGTGAGGAAGAAAATACAACCTGAATTAGGGGAAGAACAATGCGAATTTGTAGAAGGAAAAGGTGCAGCAAATGCTGTGTATATGATGAGAACAGTAATTGAACGTTCTATAGAAGTAAACAAGGATATACATCTTTGCTTTATTGACTACACAATGGCTTTCGATAGAGTAAGACATGGTAGATATACTTGCAGATCTGCAAATTGATGGGAAAGACATTAGACTTATAAAAACAACATATATTGGCAACAACAAGCTGCCATAAGGATTGATAATGAAGTGGGACACTATTAGTCTATTAAACGAGGTGTGAGACAGGGATGTGTAATGTCTCCAGATCTTTTTTTCCCTATACAGTGAAAATATTTTTAGATATGTAAAAGATATAAATGGATTCATCATTGGAGGACGAAACATCAATAACATTAGATATGCAGATGATACAGTATTGATTGCAGACAATGAAAAGGATCTGCAACAATTAGTAGATGCGGTTGTTGCACACATTGAGCAACTGGGGTTAGAATTAAATTGTAAAAAGACGATTATATTAAGAAGATACAGATTATGGTCGTCACTAGGAAAAAAGAAATATCACAATGTAATATACAAGTAAATACGAATATTCTTCAACAAGTGAATCGGTATAATTATCTCGGAACAGTCATAACATCTGATGGGAGATGCCTTGAAGAGATTAGAATAATAATCGCCATGGCGAAATTAGCCTTAAACAAGATTTAAAAAAACATACTGACCAATAAAAAAGTGTCAATTGAAACGAGAAAAAGAGTGTAGAGGTGCTACAATAGATAGAGCCTGTACATTTGATTGGATGTGAAACTTGGACAATAAGCAGTCAAGCTGAAAAACATCTTATGGCTGTAGAAATGCGGTTTCTGAGGAGAATGCAAAAAATACCATGGACAGACAGAAAAGCCAATGACCTCGTACTACAGGAAACAAATGAATATCGTAAATTGATTAGAGACATTAGACATAGACAGTCAAAATATTTTTTGGACATGTTATTTGAAGAAATTAATTGGAGAACTTGATGACAACTGGCAAGATCGAAGGGAACAGACTAAGGGGAAGACGGAGAAGTAAATATCTGGATGGCTTGGCCAGATGGCATGGTCGAGACAGGAACACTGAGCTGATCCACGACTCTGGTGATCGAGTGAGATGGCGAGTCATGACAGCCCACGCAGACGACCTTAAGATCACTTTTCTGGACTAATTAATCTGGTTGATGGTGCAAGTGTTGATGATAATGGTCTTGATTGTGATGCTAACGATGTTAATGATAGAACGCAAAGATATTTCAGTTCCCTTTCCGCCACTGACCAATGGAATTTCCAGAGTTCTTGAACAAGAACAGACAATGAGAGGTCCAGTGCGGCCATTGTGTTTCTGCATACCTACGCGTATAACTTCTTCTGGAGTACAACGAAAGGAGACGAAGCCTTGTTACAAACCTTTGAGAACAAAATTTTAAGACGCATCTTTGGACCCATTAGGGATACACAAAGTGGAGAGTGGAAAAGAAGAAGTAACAAAGACATTTATGATCTGTTTAAGTCCCCGCTAATCACTGGTATCATGAAGGCTAATAGACTACAATGGCTGGGGCATATAGAAAGAATGGAAGATAATAGGGAAACAAAACTCGCTTACACTCTGAAAATAAATGACCGTAGACCCCGAGGTAGACTAAGAAGGCGGTGGAGAGATAATACATATACAGACCTACAAGCTCTTGGAATCAACGACTGGCAAGAGAAGGTCCACCAGAGAGACGAATGGAGACGGATTGTATCTGCAGTAAAGAACCTCAATGGCTCGGAACGCTGAAGAAGAAGAAGAAGTTGTGTCTTGAAATCTCTACTTCTTTCCTATACCTAGATGCGTGTCAAGACAATACGAGGTGATTTAATTCGCTTACAATGTCACATGCTTCATTGTTATTAAATGCGTTTAGTAGATGCATTCTGTAGCACTTATAGACGCCTCAATATTTCAATACTAGAAGCCTAAATTGTATAAATATTTTGTTGTGGGTAGTTTTAGTTTCAGCGAAAACGTGAAACTGAACAAAGGCATTTACCTATTCCACCTACATTTTTCGATGTCTAGTTTCGGATATATTGAAATGAACATAATATACGCACTGGACCTCTCATTGTCTGTTCTTGTACAAGAACTCTGGAAATTCCATTGGTCAGTGGCGGAAAGGGAACTGAAATATCTTTGCGTTCTATCATTAACATCGTTAGCATCACAGTCAAGACCATTATCATCAATACCTGCATCATCAACCAGATTAATTAGTCCAGAGAAGTGATCTTATGGTCGTCTGGCAATGCCCCGTCACAGTCGCATGTTAACAGTATGTCTTCTCATAGCTTACTGACTCGTAGCCATTGTGTTTCTGCATGCCTACGCGTATAACTTCTTTCTTGAACGTCCATTTTCCGTCTTGACGTATGTTTTTACCATCTAGTATGTTTCAAGAAATGAAACGTAGCACACAAATTAGAATAGTATATTTAAATCATTACTAATGTATGGATTAGAAACATGAAGAATAAAGGAAACGATTACAAATATTACACACATATTCACTAACTGGTGCCTGCGCAAAACAGAAGGAATAAATTCAAAACAATGTTTTCCCGTGATGAATTTGAATAACAGAAGACACAAACAATAGATTGCACGATTTATTGCCTGGCATATTTCGCTGCATCTCGTCAGGTACATACTGCAGAAATCACACAACTTACGTGAATTAACAAGATAAATCCTTCAAACTGAAATATACACATGTTCGCACAGTAATGTCGATTGTCTACCACGGTAATTTTAAACTGACTAACATGTCTTTCTGCTTGCACAAGGACGGCTTACGAATGTTGATTATTATAGCTTCAGCAAACTTTAACAATCGACTACTTTGTGTGTTGAACAACACACGGAAGGCACTGTTTCTTTCAACCACGTGACCACTCTCGAGCACATGTCTCACGACCGTTGAAGCTGGACTGTTCCAGGAATAAAATCATATAATACAATCACCAATTCCAACTCACTGAGAGAACTAGATACATATCGATGAACCAAGAGGCGAAGAAAAGACACTCTGGCTGAATAGGCCGTAGATTTAGAAAACCTGGAAAAGTATAACTAGAAGAGTCTTAGTCTTACCCACAGGGCACAGGAAATACATAAAGACATTAAAAAAGGAAAAAGAAAACAACAAAAAAACAACAACAACAACAACTCACGAAGAAGAGAAGTAATAAGGGAAATAAATAATACGGGATGAATATGAACAGAGCTACATTGCAGCTAAAGAGAGGAGGGCTTTAAGTAAGTTGGCTGAGTGAGTATACTCCATGTGTGGGATAGAGTTTTCAGTTTTCTCTCGCAAGAAGAGCGAAGAAGAAAAAGTATATTTGATTGATTGTTATTTCTCATGTGTGACAAAGCCAATACATTATTTTATAAATTATTTTCATCGTTTGTGTATTTTCCCTCAAAACAACTTTAAGGATTTGCGAATTTTATATATTTTTCACAATGTCTTTAAGTACTTGCTCATATGATCTGACTTCTACAATACCTTTAAGAATGTGCTTATTTGATCTATTTTGTATCCAACTCGCTCTTTGTATCTTGTCATAACACCCTATCTAAACTGCTTCCAATCTGTTTTATTGTTGGTTAGAGTCCATGTTTTACAGGCGTACAGGCTAAATTATGCAACAGTATGGCCAAACAATATGTGTACATTATAGGATAAAAAACAAATTTCTCAGGATCGGCCAGACGTCACATGACGTGTAAGGCGGTCATTCAAATCCAATCTACCAGCGGCCAAAATGATATTGACTCATTTTGAGAGATGTTTTGAGATTTCGATGTCAAAGGAATATCGCTAGGAATCTATTAGATGCTTGTGCTGAATTTATACTATGCCGATTATTATCATAGTGTTAACAAATAGAAATAAAATTTCTGTGAGTTAAAACACCAGTGTAAAAATGTCTTACGAGATGCCATGGCAGCCTCGTGTAATTGGCACTGTATACTTTTCAGACATCTGGGGATCTTTACAGAGTAGGAAAGATGCTGAGGCATTGTGCTGATTAGTCAAGCTCACCATATCGTAACCTACAATATACAAAGACTCGTTACTTAACTCATCAGACCTAGTATCGGATAAGGAATTGTTGCCATCTTTCAAATGGTTAAGAACTGTTTCCACTCTTTGACGTATTGTGTTCTATGGTGATGACCTGAATTTTAAGGACCAATCTGATACAGGATGACTTTACCTCCCAGGCCATTTATATTAAAATGTGTAGGTTTGGAATGTATGCGCTTTTATGTTTCTTCCCCGAAATTAAGACCCACCCCTAAAATAAGAGTTAGCACGATTTTTCAGGATGTTTTAATATAAGACATACCCTTAAAATAAGCCTTAGTTAAGCTCGTCAGTTAAAATAAATTTATTAAACGTGTACTTGCATTAAAGCCGGCTCCTTTGCGAAGGCGTTAAAGATGCAGTTCATAATCTGGCATACCGCGTTCGAAATACAGTTGCGGAAACAGACCGCATTGCAATTGTTTAAAAAAAATAAAATGCTATGGGTGACGGTCATTGAGAAAGCAATGGCAAATTACTGAACATAAACCTGCCAAAAATACTGGGGTTGACTGCGGCGTCCTGTAAAGGATATGCAACAAACTTTCTTTTTGTTTTAATTTTGTTTAAGTTCTTTGTTGATGGCATCGTCTGTTCGAAATACAAACTCTCTAACATGATTGTCGTGGATGAAACTGCAGTGATTATGGGCCTAGGATCTCTCGAACGTCAAATTATCAGACGGAATTCAGGATTTGGAAAGTTTTGACGATGTTCCAGAAGAAGATGACATGATTGTATTTGAAAACGTGTCGAATTTTTGTACATGAATAAATGTAGATATATGAATGTGGAAAAAAAATAATCCCCCGAAAAAAAGCATTAGCGCAGTTTTCAAGCTAAAAATTAATATAAAAACCGATTTTATTTTCGGAGAAACACGGTAATACATAATAATTCCATTTACTAAGTGCCACATATTTTTAACACATAGCACGATGTAATATAATGTTACTATTCTTCGCTATGGCTCCTTCTCGCAAGTATGCTTCTTTCAATCTAAGGATTTTGCTTACAGCGAATAACCGTTAGAAGTCCTTTAAAAAGTAAATAAACACCTTCAATCATTTATAGAATGTGGGTATAGACTGTCAATATGAGAAGAAATAAATTTGAAAACTTGATGACATCTGCAAATATTTATGGAAATAGAGCAAAGGGATTACGGGAGAGATAATAAAGGGAGAGATAATAACCTGGATGGCTTGACCATATGACATAATTGAGACAAGCACACAGACCTGAGTCAATACTATACTGAATCGTATAGGGCGGCGAACTATGACCGCTTACGCATGGCACATGATGATGATGAAGATGATAATGAAAGCTGGACATCCACCGAAAATCACCCGGAACTAATCTGTAAAAAGCATTAGAATTTTTCACAAAACCCTTTTCTATGTAGATATTTCCCGTTCTATTTTCAGTATTAAACGTTTTACCAAATATATTTTCAGTATTAAACATTCTACCAAATATATTTTCCCCATCCTGAAGTTAAAAAAAAAAAGAAGTGAAATCTAGAGAAACAATACAAGTGAATACTTACAATGATCTGTTCCAAAAAAGAAAAAAAACACTAGCAATAAATAGCATGAATATGTTGTTGTTTGTCCATCAAGAATGATGATGACCATTAATTTCATTCAGTGGGGTTGAAAGTATGGAGCCGTGAGTTCTAAGATGGCTGGTACGGCCTATTTTGGCTCGAAATTTTCTTTGTCAATGTGGGTAAAGAATGCTTGGAGTTCCAAGAGGAGGTTCTCCTGCAGTGGTTTTTCTGTCCAGCCTTTTTTTCCCACAGCGCTTGCAGTCCTGTTTGCTTCACAAGTGACTGCACCCTTGCGTAATTATGTACGCCACAAATTTTGGTTTTTGGCAGCAGTCTCCCAGGTGTCATGATGAATTCCAAAAGCTTTCAGTGAGATCTTCAGTGTCTTTAAAGCGTTTCATCTGACCGTCTTGGAAGCGTTTACCACATCGCAGCTCGCCGTAAAAAAATTCGTTTAGAGAGCCTGTGATCTGGCATGCAAGTCAAGTGACCTACCCAGAGAATCTGATTCTTCAGTAGAGTGTAGTTACTGGGCATAAACGCTCTTTCTAGAACTTCAGTGTCTGGGATCCTGTCTTGCTATTTAATCTTCAATAGTTTCCTAAGGCAGACTGTGTGGAAATTGTTCAATTTCCTAGCATGATGCTGGTAAACAGTATAGGTTTCACAATCATATAGCAGTGTGGATAATACAACTGCTTTGTAGAGTTTCAGCTTTGCTTGCAGGCTTATTACATTTCTGTTCACAAAAATCTTGTACAGTCTGCCAAAGGCCGCACTGACCTTGGAAATTCTTGCATTCACTTCATCATCAATTGTGGCAGCATGGGACACAGTGCTGCCAAGATATGTGAATTTGTTCACAGCACTTAGCCTATGACCATTAACTTTGATATTCTGCGCAGGTGTGATTAATCCCTGGAGCTGGCTGGTACAGGCATTCGATTTGGTCAGTCGTGAGGGTCTGTTCAAAGCACTAAAGAAGATTGGCTGCCCACCAACTCTTCTGTCCATTGTGGAATCGTTCCACACAGGCATGAAGGGCATAATCAAGTTTGATGGCTCAACTTCAGAAGAATTTGAAATCAAGAGTGGAGTTAAGCAAGGTTGTGTACTATCCCCCACCCTCTTTGGGATATACTTTTCACTTCTACTGAAATATGCCTTTCGTGATCAGGATGACGGTATATACATTCACTCACGCTCAGATGGTGGCCTCTATAATGCTCAGAGATTGAAGGCCAAGACCAAAATTAGCAGGGTACTAATCAGAGAGTTGCTTTTTGCGGATGATGCTGAAATTACGACCCACTCTGAGGAAGAATTACATCTACTATCTGTATTCTCCAATGCCTGTTCTGAATTTGGTTTAACAATTAACAAAAAGAAGACACAGATTATGTCAGAAGGTGCACATGGTGTACCATCAATCTTTATTGACGACGCTGAACTGGAGATAGTAGGCCATTTTACATATCTAGGATCAGTGGTAAATAGCAAATTATCCCTCGATCAGGAAATCAACATCAGGATTGGCAAGGCAGCAACAACAATGAACATGTTAGTAAAAAGAGTCTGGGAGAACAGGAAGCTTACTGCCAAAACAAAAGTCCTCGTCTACCAAGCCTGTGTCCTTAGTACTCTTCTTTATGGCAGTAAAACCTGGACAACGTACTCACGCCAAGAGAAACGTTTAAACAGCTTTCATATGCGGTGTCTGCGAAGAATACTTGGTATTAAGTGGCAAGACAAAATCACAAATACTGAAGTATTGGAAAGATCAGGTTGTGTGACGGTGTATTCCATGCTCAGTCTTCGTAGACTTAGATGGATAGGACACGTTAGGAGGATGGATGATGGTAGAATACCAAAGGACATCTTTTTTTGTGAATTACAGACGGGTAGGAGATCTCAGGGTCGGCCTCTACTACGATACAAAGATGTGTGTAAGCGGGACATGATTGATACAGGCATTGATAATGCACATTGGAAGCATGTCGCCACTGAACGTGTTGAATGTAGGGCAACTATCAGAAATGGAATAAAGACAAAGGAGAAAATGATTGCAGATAAAGCACACACAGAGCGTGAGAGACGTAAGATGGTGCAAAATGGTGGAAATGACCATGTTTTCACATGCACCTACTGTGGGCAAACATTTACAGCAAGAATTGGCCTTACCAGCCGCACTCGCCACCGCCATGGATCACAGTTATTAAGCCTTTTTGAAGCACAATGTACCAAACTATCGTCTGTCAAGACGGAAAGGTGCCAATGAATGATGGCTGGTACATAACTACAGTCTTCTCCAAGTTGATACTGAGCCCAGAGGTGGCACAGGCATATGCGAAAGATGAAACATTATGTTGCATTTCTGTCTCTGAGCTGGCGTATAGAGCGCAATCATCAGCAAAGGGGTGCTCTCTGACGGTGTCGCTGTTAGTATTGGTTTTGGCTTTAAGCCTTCTGAGATTAAACAACTTCCCATCCATGCGGTAGTTGATGTCTATTCCAATGTCGTGGTTTCCGAAGGCATTCGTCAGAATAGCTGAAATCGTGAGGCTGAACAGTGTTGGTGAGTATGAATATACTGGAAATCTCAGAACACAGATGGACGTGACAAGGTCATTTTAGCGTCCAAAACAGGAGATAATTTATATTCTCAAGGAAACAAAACGGTGGATACAGGGGAACTGAGTCCTCTCTGCAAAGAAGAAAGCTTCTTCAATGCTACTAAGCTCACTGTTGAACTGAGGACAAAGAAAAGAAACGTTTTTGCACAAATAACTGAATCAGAAAAGAGTGAAATAAATTAATTTTACAGTGTGTGTGCTCTCGCCTCTGCTATTGCATATCTACATAGACAGAATTTCCTAAGAAGCAAGGAAGTGTATAAATAGAGCCAAAACCGAAGTAATGCAAGTTAGCAGAACACCTTGTCCACTAAGTATACAGATAAATGGCACAACTCCGAAACAAGTTAAAGAATTCGAATATCTTGGAAGTATGATCGCAGAAGATGGCAGTTTGGACAGAGAAATAGAAATCAGATGTCAAAAATCTAGTACCCTTACATATCAACTATCACCCTTACTGAAACATCCAACTTACCTATGTCCCCAAAACGACAGACAATAGGAAGGATATTTCCAGACCAACCCTATGCTACCAATCTCAAACTTGGACAACATTCAAATCACACTTAGGCAAACTCAACACCTGTGAGATAAGATGCCCGAGGAGAGCTGCCAACTTAACAAGCCGAGACCGAGAAAGAAATGTTATCAAACAGACAGTGGGATCAACACCTTGAACCATATTTATCAAAAGACTGAAGATCAAATTGTTTGGTCATCTCGTTAGAATGCAACACCATCAACTACCAGCACTGGCCCTACATCAAAGATCATCTGCAACGAGAGCAAGGTGACGCCCTAGAAGAAAATGGATGAACGACATCAAAGACATTGTAAATCACACGGAGTGACACAATCCAGAGCCACCCATCGGGCGCTGGAAAGCCAGTTACCCTCCCCCCCCCCCCCCCCATTACGATTGACGACAAAAGCGAAAGATTGATGATGATGATGATACAGTAGTTAACCACAAGTACTAGAACAGGCAAGTTTGGAACACAGTTGCGAACGATTTAGAAGCAGATCGTCTTGCTATAGTTTTCATGCAATGGTAAGAGTGTTGTTCGTTCAGAAAGCAATGGCAAACTACTGAACGTAAACGTGCCAAGAAATCACAAGCAGCCAAAACATGCTGAGATTGACTACGACGTCCTGTAAATGATATGCAACTAACTTTTTGTAGAGCAAAGGGGTATTAAGACAGAGCTGCATTGCTCCATTGCTCCCCATGCCTGTTCAAGCAGAATGCAGCAAATTTAATGTGGAGCGTCAAAAATTATAAGACCAGTAGCAAATTGATCCATTCATTTATTTTCTTTTTAAATTTTGTGCAAATCCTTTTTACAGGACATAGCTGTCAACACCAGCATTTTACTGCTGTTGTTGATGGCTTCGCAAGTTTACTGTCAGTAGTTTGCATTGCTTTCTGAACGACCGGCTCCCATACCAACTCGTTAAAACCCAGCGCAACGTGGTCTGTTGCCAAATCGGTCGCAGCTGTGTTTCGAACGCGGGTAAGCGGGTTTATAATCACGCCCGTAAGATCTCGCCACTGAGGACGGTTATCCATTCATAATTGATGGAAATCCAATTCTAAATCTCAGATAAAAAGATAACACGGTACTCCTGTGAAATCATACATTATAATTAGGAAAATTAATCATATTTGTCAATTATCGCAGGACAACATTTGTTTTTTTTTGAGCTCATGAAAATTATAAAAGATAAAAACGTCCACAGACAAACTACATGTTAGCCTTGAATTACCATCAACGACGAAGACATTGAGCGTGTCACACATTTTGAATACTTCCGCTTCACAAATAACAACGATTGGAACTGTTCGAACAAAATCACAAGTGAACTCGTCCTAACAATGCACAGGTTAAATGACATCAGGAAACTATGGCAGAACATGAGCAAACAAACTGAAGTAACCAGTTTTGAGGACATGGATCTTTCGTGTGGAAATGGAAATCATGAACGGACTTTATATCACCAGAGAATGAAATCGAACTTTTATTGTGAAATAGTATAAATGAATTCTTTGAATACAGAGACTTTATTGAAATAAAATACTGACATTCTACAAAACGCGATAATTGAACCAAACTGACCCATAAACAGCATCGTCGCTGGGAAACTGAAATTCTTTGGCTCTGTTAAACATCACAGTGGTTTGAAAAGACCAGTGATGAAAGACATAGTTTCAGGAAGAAGAGGCAGGAGTCGAATAGTACAGATTTGGACCCTGGACATTAAAGACACCTTGGGTATGAACATACTTAAGACAAGGAACATGGCAAAGGATCGAGATGTTTTCCAAAGGGCTTTGGTGAAATCCCCGCTCTGCAAAGTACCTGATATAAGATGATGCATTTAAACAAGTTACTTCTAGACGTACCTTAGATCAGGGATAGGAAGCATTTGTTCTGCTAAGAGCCATTTGGATATTTATAACATCATTCAAAGGCCATGTACAGTTATCAGAATAAACGTTAGCCTGCTGTATTTCGTAAAACAATTAATTAACTGACCCCTAATTTGCTGGAACTGCTTCTCTTTGGTAAGGCGTGTGATGTTATCTGGCTGGTAGGCCTATTGATAATGTTGCTACTCGCAACTGCTTTTCCAGCTTTGCATCGGTCAGTTTAGAAAGCAGTCGACTCTTTCCAATAGTGAGTTGCGAAAAGAACTGCTCGCAGCAATATATTTTCCTGAATACAGACACATATGTCAGTGTATGCCTCCCCAAAGTTGGAAATTCATCATTACTGATATAAATTTTCTAAAACTCAATCGGTGGGAGGTTATTGTACCTGGCTTTCAGCTCATGGTCAGTGTCCATTTCAACGCTTTCGTGCACATTTCGTTACACGGCACATTAGCGTGTTTGGCATTGAATGGTAAAGCAAAGATGTTTAATTCCAGTTATTTACTTTTCACGTTCTTTAATCTGTTATTTAATGCACTAATTACTTGTTCTTATTCATAACATATTCAAATATTATAGAAGGCTTTTGCTCTTCCAGCGTGGGACCAGACCAAATTATGTCGATGGCCTTATAAGGCCCGCTGGCCAGACTTTCCCCGCTCCTGCTTTAGATAAAGAAATACATTACAGCTGTACTGAACACCGTAATCATACGTACATTTCCTTGTATCGATTACGTCAATGTGTTACAATTCCCGGCGCAACACTAATTCTGTTTTCATTGTTGTGTGTTTCACTAGAATTGTATTGTTGATGTGTCTGCGCCATTGCTGTACTAACTCAGTACATGTTTCAGATTGTCCAGTCATTGCAGGCCCACGGTACACCAATTATGGGGCAGATCAGATGTTACCTTGTACTTCAGCTGTACCTCTACTTATTGTTTCCAGTTTGTCAAACTGACTGTCCCTATCAGGTAAATTACATGTTCTAGTTTTATATTACAGAACGCTTGTCTACTGACCTGTTAGTCATGGGTTCGATTCCTATCGGGACAGATTCGAATTGAGTGACCTTGGCTTCTAATTCGTATCTGCCTAAAATGCGTACCAAAGAATGTTTAAGGAAGTAAAAGTGGCGGCGTGATACTGACCACGACACCTACAGAGTTCCGATTAGTCTTTACAAATGTGGGGTCGAGCATCACATGATCAATGGGGTCTAGCATAGTCATAGTCGTGCAGTAGCTGGTACGTTTGTTACAGTGATGATCGCGGTCGTGCAGTAGCTAGTACGTTTGTTACAGTGATGGCCGCGGTCGTGCAGTAGCTAGTACGTTTGTTACAGCGATGACCGCGGTTGTGCAGTAGCTAGTACGTTTGTTACAGAGATGGCCGCGGTCGTGCAGTAGCTAGTACGTTTGTTACAGCGATGGCCGCGGTTGTGTAGTAGCTAGTACGTTTGTTACAACGATAGCCGCGGTTATGTAGTAGCTAGTACGTTTGTTACAGAGATGGCCGCGGTTATGTAGTAGCTAGTACGTTTGTTACAGAGATGGCCGCGGTCGTGCAGTAGCTAGTACGTTTGTTACAGCGATGGCCGCGGTTGTGTAGTAGCTAGTACGTTTGTTACAGCGATGGCCGCGGTCGTGCAGTAACTAGTACGTTTGTTACAGCGATGGCCGCGGTTGTGTAGTAGCTAGTACGTTTGTTACAGAGATGGCCGCGGTCGTGCAGTAGCTAGTACGTTTGTTACAGTGATGGCCGCGGTCGTGCAGTAGCTAGTACGTTTGTTACAGTGATGGCCGCGGTTATGTAGTAGCTAGTACGTTTGATACAACGATAGCCGCGGTTATGTAGTAGCTAGTACGTTTGATACAACGATAGCCGCGGTTATGTAGTAGCTAGTACGTTTGTTACAACGATAGCCGCGGTTATGTAGTAGCTAGTACGTTTGTTACAGCGATAGCCGCGGTCGTGCAGTAGCTAGTACGTTTGTTACAGCGATAGCCGCGGTCGTGCAGTAGCTAGTACGTTTGTTACAGCGATGACCGCGGTTGTGAAGTATCTAGTACGTTTGTTACAGAGATGACCGCGGTTATGCAGTAGCTAGTACGTTTGTTACAGTGATAGCCGCGGTTATGTAGTAGCTAGTACGTTTGTTACAGTGATGGCCGCGGTTATGTAGTAGCTAGTACGTTTGTTACAGCGATGGCTGCGGTCGTGCAGTAGCTAGTACGTTTGATACAACGATAGCCGCGGTTATGTAGTAGCTAGTACGTTTGATACAACGATAGCCGCGGTTATGTAGTAGCTAGTACGTTT
>OY992884.1:44928115-45030615 GCA_963921405.1 Cepaea hortensis | reverse complement strand
TCCTCCTTCTTCTCTCCCTCCTCCTCCTCCTCCTCCTCCCCCTCCTCCTTCCTCCTCCTCCCTCTCCTCCTCCTCACTCCTCATCCTCCCTCCTCCTCCTCCCTCTACCACCTCACTCCTCCTCCCTTCACATTCCTCCTCCTCCCTCTTCCTCCTCCTCCCTCCTCCTCATCCCTCCTCCTCCCTCCTCCTCATCCCTCCTCCTCCTTCTCCTCCTCCCTCCTCCTCCTCCCTCTACCTCCTCCTCCCTTCACATTCCTCCTCCTCCCTCTTCCTCCTCCTCCCTCCTCCTCCTCATCCCTCCTTCTCCCTCCTCCTCCTTCTTCCTCCTCCTCCTCCTCCCTCCTCCTTCCTCCTCCTCCCTCTCCTCCTCCTCACTCCTCCTCCTCCCTCCTCCTCATTCTACCTCCTCCCTCCTCTCCCTTCACATTCCTCCTCCTCCCTCTTCCTCCTCCTCCCTCCTCCTCCTCCCTCCTCCTCCTCCCTCCTCCTCATCACTCCTCCTCCCTACTCCTCCTTCTTCCTCCCTCCTCCCCCTCCTCCTTCTCCTCCTCCCTCTCCGCCTCCTCCCTCCTCCTCCTCCCTCCTCCTCCTCCCTCCTCCTCCCTCTACCTCCTCCTCCCTCCTCCTCCCTCTACCTCCTCCCCCCTCCTCCCTTCACATTCCTCCTCCTCCCTCTTCTCCTCCTCCCTCCTCCTCTCTCCGCCTCCCTCCTCCTCCTCTTCCCTCTACCTCCTCCCTCTCACATTCCTCCTCTACCCTCCTCCTCCTCCCCTTCCTCCTCTTCCCCTCCTCCTGCTCCCCCTCCTTCTCCTCCTTCTCCCTCCTCCTTCTCCCTCTTCCTCCTCCCTCTTCCTTCTCCTCCTTCTCCTTCCTCCTTCTCCCTCTTCCTCCTCCCTCTTCCTTCTCCCTCCGCCTCCTCCCTCCTCCTACTCTCTCCTCCTCCTCCCTCCTCCTCCCTCTCCCTCCTTTTCCCTATCCTCCTCCTGCTCCCTTCTCCTCCTGCGTTCTCCTCCTCCTCCTTCTCCCTCCTCCTCTCTCTTCCTCCTCCCTCCTCCTCGCCTACTCCTCCACCCTACTCCTCCCTCCTCCTCCTAATCCCTCCTCCTCCCTCCTCCTCCCTCCTCCTCCCTCTACCTCCTCCCCACTCCCTCCTTCACATTCTCCTCCTCCCTCTTCCTCCTCCTCCCTCCTCCTCTCTCCGCCTCCCTCCTCCTCCTCCCTCTACCTCCTCCCTCCTCCTCCCTTCACATTCCTCCTCCTCCCCTCCTCCTCCTCCCCTCCTACTCTTCCCTCCTCCTCCCCCTCCTTCTCCTCCTTCTCCCTCCTCCTTCTCCCTCTTCCTCCTCCCTCTTCCTTCCTCCCTCCGCCTCCTCCCTCCTCCTACTCTCTCCTCCTCCTCCCTCCTCCTCCCTCTCCTCCTCCTGCATGGGCGAAATAGAGAACACACTGAACCGTTCAACAGGGATTCATTGTCAAAGAAATGTGGTTATTAAGACAAACGAAAGTGAGGGAAATGAAATACTTTGGGCGTGTAGAGTCTGGAAAAGATGTATATGGAGGGAGGCCTAACGAGTAAGCGGACAAGAGGAAAACCCAACATGGATGGGTATATCTTATATATAAAAGGCGATCTCCGTCTGTCTGTCTGTCTGTCTATATGTCCATAATGCGCTCGCGAACGCCCCATCCCATTGAGATGAAATTTTTTACACGTCTTCCTTTCATTCCAGCGCAGCCCACTGTCATATTTTTTTAGTATGAAATCGGCTGCTTACCCAAAATTATTTCATTTTTCATTATAATTTCATCTATTTCAGGGGACTTAACTCTGTAAAAGTTATTTCAAGGGGCATAACTTTTCTGTATAACTTATAGTCATATTGTGGCATCGTTTTCAAAGATTTATAAACTCTTTGTCCATAGTTATGTACCGGCATATGAGTTATAATAAATAATGATACAATCTGTAAGGCATTTTCAAAGTTTTCATAAAAATATTTCTTTACACTGTCGCCAACTCTAAGAAGACATGGAACAACCTCAGCCATTATTAAATCTACAGGCATATGCGTTATATTCCTCCTCCTCCTCCTCTCCCCTCCTCCACCTCCTACCCTCTTCCTCTTCTCCTCCCCCTCCTCCCTCTCCCTCCTCCATCCTCCTCTTCTCTCTTTCTCCTCCTCCTCCCTCCTCCTCCCTCTTCCTCCTCCCAGCTCCTACTCCTCCTTTTTCTTCTTCTTCTGCTGCTGCTGCCGCTGCTCCATTTACCCAAGTTAATATATTACCAAGTTGGTCTTCGTTTATCTAAGGTTGTTCTAACTGCAACCAATAAATGATTAGACAGACAGACAGACAGACAGACAGACAGACAGACAGACAGACAGACAGACAGACAGACAGACAGACAGACAGACAGTCGGTAACGGAAACGGGAACTTATATGATTACTTATATGAATTAAATGAGATGCTCCCCACCAGGGACTGGGCGAAACCGGGCAGGGTCAGGCAGACAGATAGACAAACAGATAGACAGACAGATAGACAGTCGGGAACGGGAACTTATATGACTACTTATATGAATTAAATGAGATGCTCCACACCAGGAGCTGGGCAATGCCGGGCCGGGTCAGACAGACAGACAGACAGACAGACAGACAGACATACAGACAGACAGACAGTCGGTAACGGGAACGGGAACTTATATGACTACTTATATGAATTAAATGAGATGCTCCCCACCAAGGACTGGGCGAAGCCGGGCCGGGTCAGCTAGTATATATATATATATATATATATATATATATATATATATATATATATATATATATATATGCCGTCTCAATGTCGAAGGTGTTTAAGGACGCTGTTCGTAATCCCGTATACCCACTTTCGAAACACAGCTGCGCGAGATTTGGCAGCAGATTGCACAGCGCTGGTTTCTTACGGAAAGGAATGTGAGCCGGTCGTTCAGAAAGCAATGGCAATCTACTGAATGTAAAACTTGCCAAGGCATCAACAGCTGCTGAAAAATGCTGGTGTTGACTGCAATGTCCTGTAAATAGGATATGCAATATATATATATATATATATATATATATATATATATATATATATATATATATATATATATATATATATGTATATATATATATATATATATATATATACATAACAGAGGTTGATAGAACTGGAGGGTGATTGCACTGGAGGGTGATGTCACTTGAGGATTATGGCACTGGAGGGTGATGGCACTAGTAGGGTGATGGCACTGGAGGGTGATGGCACTGGAGGGTGATGGCACTGGAGGATGATGTCACTGGAGGGTAATGGTTCTGGATAGTGATGACACTAGAGGGTGATGGCTCTGTAGGGTGTATATATATATATATATATATATATATATATATATATATATATATATATATATATATATATATATATAACCCTACAGTGTCATCTCCCTCCAGAGCCATCACCCTCCAGTGCCATCACCCTCCAGTGCCATCACCCTCCAGTGCCATCACCCTCCAGTGCCATCACCCTCCAGTGCCATTACCCTCTAGTGCCATCACCCTCTAGTGTCATCACTATCCAGAACCATTACCCTCTAATGCCATCACTATCCAATGCCATTAACCTTTAGTGCCTTCAATCATAAAATGCCATCATCATCGAATGTCGATTGGTCTATATAATATGATGCCAGAGCCATAAGCTCAACACGACTAAAGACGTATAAAAGCCCTTGTTGCCTTACTTTTATAAATTACACAATTTCACTTTATTAATTTCATGTCTCGTTTACATTTACAGGATAATAACATTTCAAGAATACCCGCAGGAAGTTTGCCGCCAAATTTAACAGAAATAGACATGAATGACAACCCTATAACAACAATTGACGAGAATGCCTTTGACGAATCTGCATCCACTTTGACGTCGATTTATTTTACCGATGTACGTTTTACTCGATTCCCAGACGCTTTTGGACATTTGCGTGCTCTGACCAGTTTGTCTATTATGGGTGGTAATATTACAGATTGGAACGATGACGCCTGGATTAATATTGGTCCAACTCTTCAGACACTTGAATTTCAAAGTGTTAGAATTACTGTATGGCCAAGCTGGACTAATCATTTTACGCAATTAAGTGATCTTATCATTGTCGAAGGTACTGTTTCTTCCATCCCCGATGGCGCTTTAGATTCCGTGGCCCATAGCTTGACAAGCCTAACACTCGACTATAACCGGTTAACTATGGTTCCCAAGGCGCTTTCAAACTTGACTTCTCTTCAGTTACTGAGTTTGCAGAACAATCAGATTGCAGATATAAGATGGCTTCCTCAGAATAGCAAGCTGAACACATTGTCTTTGAGTCATAATTATATATGGAATGCCAGTCAGATAAGCGAAGTTCTGTATCCTTACTATAGATCACTGAATTCTTTTGACATAGACAATAACCATCTTACCAGTATTCCAAATATATCTTACTTGATCAACGTAAGAGTCATGGAATTTACATACAACAGAATATCTGATCCAATTTCTGGCGATGTTTCTTCTACTGTCACACTTCTGGATCTTTCATACAATTCGTTTCCATATGTACCTACAATAGTGTCAAAGTTATTGACTGTAACGAACGTCGCTTTGTCCTATAATGCAATAAGAGCTATAAGAGAAACAGATTTTCACAACAACACAACAGAAATGAATTTTGGCTACAATTTGATAACAGAGTTGACAGATAGCAGTTTCCCAGATAATTTTGGACTTCAGAGTTTGGAGTTAAACAATAACCCGCTAACCACAATTTCTCCAGTTGCTTTAGAACATGTGTCGAGTCTGACATATCTGAATTTGAGATATACAAAATTAACGCGTTTACCTTTAGGACTGAGGTATCTCAGAGGTCTGGTTACACTGGACGTGACCGGTAGCTCGTGGCTTGTATGTACCTGCATGGAAAGCAGTTTAACTGTGTGGGTAAAGAGCATGAACCCACAGAGTGTTCTTGGGGACTGTGGTCATACCAGTGTTTACGATTTCTTTTCTTTGTTAAGTCCATCTTGTCCTGCTTCAGCAGCAACACTCCTGTAATATACAATCATGCTACATTCCTTGATTGATTAATTGCATGACGGACAGTTTAATTGATTTATTATTTTATTGATTGATTGATTGATCTAGGAACCGACATCATAGCATTCGGGGCATTCTCATAGGCGCTCCTTCCCCATCTTCAGCAGCCGACGAAGAGTTCCAACACCAATTTTACCAGTAGCAATCTGATTATATGTTCGTCTCGCCTTTCCTCTGAGAGTTGAGCTTCGGCCAGATCCTCTCGTAACTCCTCGCTGCCTCATTCTTGCCAGACCATGATAATGCAGTTGCTCCTCCGTGGTGTACACGTGCTCCCACAAGACAAGGCCGCAACCACGCCTGCCTTGTTATGCATCAATACTCCACCAAGTTTTGCAGAGCCATCCAATCTGTGCGCCTGTTTCTTCCCCAGCACACCGACATGCCCCGGATAAAAGATCCAGACGATGCTTGCCACCCGTGACCTCCGAAGCGAAGCAAGTCAATCTGCATGAAATATGCCTGTCCTCACCTTCCTCAGCATACTTTCTGAGTCAGTTACAATCACGATGTGTGTGTGTGTGTGTGTGTGTGTGTGTGTGTCGTATTCTCGATCCAGCGGAAAGCTGCAGTGACCGCATCCACCTCCATTCTTAAGCTAGATGTTGTGGTATCATATGCCAGGCTCTCCTGCACCAAATGTTGGCCATTAGCTTTTGCTATGAACCCCAGGCACGTCTCCTACCTCTCGACACCGAACCATCTATGTAAATAATCACATCACCCGAGCGAGCATTGTCCTGAATTACTTGCTGGATTTTCACTTCCGTGGCCCCTGCTGGCCCTGCACTCTGGCTCAATGTGACTATAACTCTGCACAAGTCTGACTGCTCCGCTGGCACTCTGACCCACTCCTCTCCACGCTTAATGTTCTCCAAGATGCACACATGTCTGATCATATCCTCCGCCTGAGCCATCCATGATTTCCCTCTTATCACTCGCCGACCCTTAACTGCGTCCAGCGCCTCATGCAAAGGGTGATCTGTGTCTGCAGCTAATCTGAGGTATGCCTTCGTAACATGCAACAGTCGGCAAACCAAGGATGTAACGCATACACACTACTGGGGTATCTCAGGTGCATCCCAGAATATTTTATTGATTGGGTTTAATAACATATTAATTGCATCTAAAGTACCATGTAGTGCGCCATCATATTTCCAAGGAAATATCCAATGTTGTTGGCCCATTGTAGTCATTGACGTTGCATAAGAAAATAAATGAGAAATAAATGTACAGGTATTTGTTGGCACTCATAGAAGTAGAAGAAAGACGTAGAGATTACATTACACTAGTGAACGTGGAAATTGAAAGCTGCAATGTCCTCACTGGGATTCGATCCTGCTGCCTCCACACAACGACACGGCCTAGCTGAAGTAATAGGTCAGTTAGACCGAAGGAGTGTCTCGATGGCTGTGCTTTGAAATACATTTGTTTCTTCAGCGAAGTGTTGCCATCATGAGAAGGCCACAGGTTCGAGTCTCAGCGTGGTCGCAATCAATTTCAGATCTATTGTAGTGAATGCAGAATATGCACTGGACATCTCATTGCCCGCTCTTGTACAAGAACTCTGGGTAGTTCATTGTTCAGTGACGGAAAGGGAACTTGAACATCCTTGTGTTCCATCATCACCATTGTTATCATCATCATCAACATCAGCATGAACATCATCATCATCATCATCATCATCTTTCATCATCATCATCAACACCAGGTTAATTAGTCGAAAAATAAACTTGGAGAACAGCAAAAACGATTACAAATAAACTACAACCATTCACTATTTGGTTCATGCGCAAAATAGTATTAATAAAATGATATAACAAAATCACCAATGGAGAGAAGCAGACAAATACCAATGAAGCAAAAGTTGAAGAAACGACGATGATGCTGGATAGGCCACACATTGAAAAAAAATAAATAAATAAAACCTCGAGAAAAATGTAACTATGCATGTTTTACACGACACTGAAGTTCTAGAAAGAGCGTCCATGCCCAGTATCCACACACAACTAATGAAGAATCAGATTCTCAGGGCTGGTCACTTAACTCGCATGCTAGATCACAGGCTCCCTAAACGAATTTTTTTTTTCTTACCGCGAGTTGTGTTGTGGTAAACGCTCCCAAGGCGGCCAGAGGAAACACTTTAAAGACACTCTGAAAATCTCACTTAATCCTTTTGGAATTCATCATGACACCTTGGAGACTGAAGCCAGAGACTGAAATTCGTGACGTACATCATTACGCAAGGGTGCAGTCATGGGTGAGAACCCAGATTTTGTCATGTGGACTTCTAGTAACAAAATTTATCCAGGTCTCTGGGTAGTGAGATCGGACGCTCGTGTGTATTGTTGCGCACGTAACAAATCCCCTGGCAGTTGGAAACTGAAAAAGAGTAGCATAACGGCGCTGCCCGGGCAAAACTTCGAATTAAAAATCTGAGATTTGATCTGAGCTGAGATTCTCCGGACTCAGGTTTGATTTAGGAGTAGAACGGAGCATTGATGGGTTACACCCGTGTGCCGTAATGTTGATCCGTCGACTAAACTAAACATCAATCAGACCGTGTTTACTTCCCGGGACAATTCATCATTAAGTTCCCTGCTGGCTGGCGTTAAGTGTTCATGTATCTCCCAGATCTCCGTCTTTGGTGTTTTAGATTAACTATGCTGATTACAGTCCTCCATGACACCGTCTCAATCCATCCGGTATCGTTTCTGTTGGTCGGCCTCTGCCTCTCTTCTGCTTGATCTTTCAAGTCGTCACGATTTTGTCCAATGTCTGTCAACGCATGACCAAAGACAGCTGTTTGTCTCTTTCTTACTGTTGTATATAATGTTCTAGCTTCAATAGCCTCTTTCATGCAGTTGTGGATAGTTATGCTGGCAGTCCAAGAAAATTCGTCTAAGGAACCACATCTCTGTTGCCTCCAAGTTATTCCTAATTCGCTCATTTACATTCCACGATTTTGTTTAGTTTAGTCGATGGATCAACATCACGGCACACGGATGTAACCCATAAGTGCTCATTTCTCCTCCTAACTCAATCCTGAGTTTGGAGAAACTCAGCTCAGTGCACGAACTCCGTAACACCAGCGAGGATCCTGAAATATTTTTGGTAGATTTTTAACTCGAAATTTTGCCCGTGCAGCGCCGTTAGGCTACTCTTTTTCGATTTCCAACTGCCAAGGGATTTTTTTCCGTGCGCAGCAATACACTCGGGCGTCCGATCTCACTACCCAGAGACCAGGGGAAATTTTATTACTAGAATTCCACGTGTAAAAATCCCGGTCTTCACCGGGGCTTGAACCCGAGACCTCCAGCACTCGAGGCGGACACCATATTTCGAGACAACGCAGTCCCCTTTTTTCCACGATTTAGTGTAGTACAACAAAACATGTTCTATATAGCACCACGGCACTCTTTTTCTTACATTCAATAATGGTGATTTATTAATAAGACAACCACCATCATCATCAAGTGCCCTGCCAGCTGGCGTAGGTGTTCATGGCTCTTCACATATCTTGGTCTTTGATGTTCTGGATCAACTCTGCTGATGACAATCTTCCATGCCACCGTCTCAATCCATCCAGAATCATTTCTCTTGGTCTACCTCTGCTTCTTTTCCTCTAGATCTTTCCAGTTGTCACGATATACTCCAGTGTCTCTCTTCTCATCACATGGCCAAAGAAAGCTGTTTGTCTCTTTCTTATTGTTGTATATAGAGTTCTAGTTTCAGTAGCCTGTTTCAGGCATTCGTTGTTAGTTACTCTGGCAGTCCAAGGAATTCGCAACATTCATCTCAAGGACCACATCTCTGTTGCTTCTAAGTTATTCCTAATTTGTTCATTTACCTTCCAAGTTTCACTGCCATACAGCAAAACTGGTTCAACATAGCATTTCAACACTCTCTTTCTTACATTCATTGATAGTGACTTATTGCTTAAGATATTCTTCATTTTTTGAAATGCAGCTTTAGCCTGTCCTTTTCTGCTCTTAATCTCTGTTGTAGATCTTACATCTAATGTTATCCATCCATCATGTGCCATGCCGGTAAGCGTGGGCGGTCATGTTCTGCCATCTCACTCGATCACCAGAGTCGTGGATCAGCTCCGAGTTTCTGTCTCGACTATGCCACAAGGCCAAGCCATCCAGGTACTTGCTTCTAGGTCTTCCCCTTGATCTGTTCCCTTCGATCTTACCAGTTGTCACCAAGTTCTCCAATCCATTTCTTCTCATAACATGCCCAAAAAATTTTGACTGTTTACGTCTAATTTCTCTAATCAATTTACGATCTTCATTTGTTTCTTGAAGGACTTGTTCATTGGTCTTTCTGGCTGTCCATGGTATTCTTTGCATTTTCCTCAGAAACCACATCTCCACAGCCATCAGATGTTTTTCAGCCTGACTGCTCATTGTCCACGCTTCACATCCATATAAAAGTACAGGTTCTATATAGCATCTCAACACTCTTTTTCTCGTTTCAATTGACATCTTTTTATTGGTCAGTATGTTTTTCATCTTGCTAAAGGCAACCTTTGCCATGGCGACTCTTGTTCTAATCTCTTCAAGGCATCTCCCATCAGATGTTATTACTGTTCCGAGATAATTGTACCTATTCACTTGTTGAAGAATATTCCCATTTACTTGTATATTACATTGTGGTATTTCGTTCTTCCTAGTGACAACCATAATCTGTGTCTTTTTACAATTTAATTCTAACCCTAGTTGTTCACTGTGTGTAACAATCGCATCTACTAAATTTTGCAGGTCCTATTCATTATCTGCAATCAAGACTGTATCATCTGCATATCTAATGTTATTGATGCATCGTCCCCCAATGTTGATTCCTTCCATATCTTCAATATTTCTGAAAATACTTTCACTGTACAGGGAAAACAGATCTGGAGACATTACACATCCCTGTCTCACACCTCTCTTAATAGGCTGATATTGGCTTACTTCACTATCAACTCTTATGGCAGCTTGTTGTTTCCAATATATGTTTTTTACAAGTCTGAGATCTTTTCCATCAATTTGTAGATCTTCAAGCATCCTTATCATGCTGACATGTCTCACTTTTTCAAAAGCCTTTGTGTAGTCAATAAAGCAAAGGTGTAGGTCTTTGTTTACTTCTATAGAACGTTCGATTATGGTTCTCAGTATATACACAGCATTTACTGTACCCTTGCCTTCTACAAACCCACATTGTTCTTCTCCTATTTCAGGTTGTATTTTCCTCCTAACTCTTTGCATGATAATTCTTAGCAAAATCTTTGTGATGTGACTCATTATACTAATTGTTCGATGTTGATCACATTCTAAGGCTCCTGATTTCTTTGGGATTGCAATAAATACAGAATTACATAACTCCTGTTATGTTGTAGTGTTATAAATGCCTCTAAATTATTTAACATTATCCACTTGGTTCAGAATTTTTCCTTCTGTTTCTATGTCACATTTTCGTGTCACCATTTTCTTCTTTGATATCACCATTGTTACTGTTTTCTTGCTATTCAAGGAGGGGCCTTTCTTTGCACTCTGTTGCATAAGATTAGATTCATTTTCTGAAATGCAGCGTTTGCTTGCCTTTTTCTGTGCTTAATCTTACATTTTTTAAAATTAAAACTTTAAAATTATCCACTTGGTTAAGAATTCTATTACCATTTCACATTTTGGTGTCACCTTTTTCTTTTACATCACCAGGACAATTACATTAAATAATATAAGCCTGGAATGTGTGCGCTTATATTTCTTTCACATAATAAATATTGTGTTTTCTGTTCGCAACGTGTGAGATGATCTTAATATAAAACATGACGTAATATCATCTGTGCCATTCTTCACTAGCACTCTATTACGTCAGTACACCTCTCTCTCTCTCTCTCTCTCTCTCTCTCTCTCTCTCTCTCTCTCTCTCTCTCTCATTCTCTCTCACTCTCTCTATCTTTCTCTCGGGATTTTGTTTGTATTGAATAACATTTCTGTCTACATTTAACATTAGTTAGAAATGCTAATGTAATAGTATTGACAATACTAATGAAGCAAGAAACGTACATTACATAATTAAAAGTCAAGTCAGTGTGATAAACAACAAGGGACAGGTAATTCTTTCGTCTATATAAGTATGCTTGACATGTGACACGATGAATGTTCACAACTTGTACGTTATTTTTTCTTATGTTTTTTTTCATATCCTGTTTACAGAACATAGCTGTCAACACCAGCCTTTTACTGCTGTTGTTGATGTCTTGGCAAGATTGCGTTCAGTAGTTTGCCATTGCTTTCTGAAAGACCGGCTACCATACCAAAACATTAAAACCCAGCGTTACACGGTCTGCTGCCAAATAGTTCGTAGCTGTGTTTCGAACGCAGGTAAGTGGGCTCACAAATCGCGCCCGAAAGGCCTTAGCTACGGAGAGCGGCAGTTGAACTTTCGGTTTGAGTAATGTGTGTCTGCCGGTCTCCCAGGCTTAGCATTTAAAAAAAAACTTTCTCCGTTATCTCGTTAATCCACGTAGGTTAACGAAGCTAGCGAGAATTGGTAGCGATTCTCGCCGCGTTGGTGACTTACGGGATAGGTGAGCCGGCCGCTGAGGAAGCAATGGCAAACTACTGAGCGTAATCTTGCCAAGAAATCAACAACAGCAGTAAAATGCTGGTGTTGACAGTGATGTCCTGTAAAGGATATGCGAAAAAATAAATGTGTGTCTTAATATTTCGTCCAATGCAAGTCGGCAAACGCCATAACATTAATCCATTTTGAAATGACACCACCCAGCTCCTAGATTTCAACTCTGAAAGTTCTTGTTTAAACTACCGGATATACCGGTGCAACTCTGGTCATAGCGCTGTGTGTATTTATTTGCCGGAAATAGTATCTAAGCTAGCGTCTATCTTTCAGTCCCATCATAAAAGCATGAATAAATGTCCTAACAGTCCTTCTTCTTGGTATCGTTCCTTTTAATGACGTAAAATGTTAAGTAATCCCTGATACTATCCTGCTAGTGAATTAATTCGCGGAAGTTCATCATCATCATGTGCCATGCCGATACGCGGGGGCGGTCCTGTTTCGTTATCTCACTCGATCACCAGAGTCGTGGATCAGCTCAGCATTCTTGTCTCGACCATGCCACTTGGCCAAGCCATCCAGGTATTTATTTATCTGCCTTCCCATTGCTCTCTTCCCCTCAATATTGCCAGTTGTCACCAAGTTCTCCAATTTCTTTCTTCTTATAACGCAACTCAAATATTGTTACTTTATACGTTTAATTTCTCTAATCAGTTTACGAGTTTAATTTGTTTCTTGCAGGACTTGGTCATTGGTTTCTCTGTTAGTTAGTTAGTCGACAGATCATCCTCGTTGCACATCGGACCATTCAGTCCATAAGTGCTCGGATCCCCTCCTCAGCAAATCCCGCAGCGTGTAGCGGCTAACGACGCCAGTTCTGTGTTGGTTTATCAATCTTCTTTGGCTTCCTGCGTAGTGTTCTTGTTTGGCCACCCCTCTTTTAATTTGCTGCTCTCGCAGTCTGGCCATTGTTGTAGATTCACAGTCATCACTTGGTTCTTGCAAAAGTCTCACTTCTCGTAGAGCATTCAGAATGTCAGCCTGGTCCATGGCGCGTCCACCCTCCACAGTAGCCTCACCTGCGAGCTTGTCAGCCCGCTCATTTCCTTGTACTCCCGCATGCCCTGGCACGAAGATGAAACTAATCTTTGCCAGCCGAGACCGCTTCAGAGGCAGCAACCATTCTCTTCGGATCGACCCCTCCTCTATCCTCTTGATCATGTTCATTGAGTCGCTAAGGAAACAAGCCCTAGTGAATGTCTGTGTCTCGAGCCATGTTATTGCTTTACTTACTGCCATGACTTCCATGGTCAGGCTACTTGTGGTTTCAGTGAAAGCACCAGAGTCCTCCTTCACAATTCTCCCTCCGGCCCGAGCTGTAAAGGCCCATGAGCTTCTCACATGTCGGACGACCGACCCATCTGTGTAGATGACCGCGTCACTGTCTAGCGAATTCTCGAAAATCAACGCTTGTACTTCAGCCTCCACAGCAGCCGGATTTTCTTGTCTGCATTTTCTATCTAGTTGGATGCAAACTGAAAAGGATGTGCAGAAGTCTGTTGGCACTTGCACCCACTCCTCGCCAGGTTCTAAGTCCTCAAGTGAACACACCTGTTGAAGAATGTCTTCGGCTTGACCCATCCACGACCGTCCTCTTTTTAACCTGCTGCCCTTCACCTTCCTAATTTCACTATGCAGTGGATGCTGTGTGTTTGCGTTAATTCTGAGGTAGGCGCGTGCCCTGCAAACTTGCATTCTCTCTTCAATGGTTGGAAAATCAAGAAGGTAGCGCATCGCCCTGCATGCTGTATCTCTTGTACATCCAAGAATAATGCGCATAGCTTCATTCTGTATCCTTTCCATCCTTTCTATCTGCTTATGGCTGAGAGTAAGGATTGCCATTGCATACTCCAAAACAGACATGACCAGCCCCTCGTACAGAAGACATAGATGGCGCTGCTCACAGTTTGCTGCCGCCATCACCCGCATCGCTGCCAAACCCCGCTTGGCCTTTGTTATCACCTGGTCTATGTGCACATTATAAGCAAGGCTTCGATCAAACCGTATCCCCAGGTAATTCATTGCCTGCGTTCTTTCCACCGTCTCTGAACACAGCATTACAGTTGGTGTTGGATTGTTGACAATATGATTATTCAACGAGAACCAAGTCACTGTTGCCTTTGTTGGGTTGACCATTGCCCCAGCTTCATCACACCAAGTACTTATGCGATTGAGTTCGGTTTGTAGTTCCACAGCAACCTCCTCTCTATCCTTACCCTGACGATACACTAAAACATCATCGGCATATGACAATGTCCTGCCAGGTCCAGTGATCTGCTCACTGGTGATTCTCACTGTGTAGGCGTTGAACAGTACCGGAGATAATGGTGATCCCTGTGGTAGGCCAGGATATATTGTTGTTGGTTCCGAAGTCCAACTGCCACATCTAAAAACTACTTTCCGTTGGAAGAGGGCTGCAGCGATCCAACTAAGGAGGAATGGACTTACGTTTAGTTCAAGAAGCTGAAACATTAAAAAATCCAGTGGTACTCTGTTGTATGCGTCCTCAAGATCAATCGCTGCAGCAACGGTTTCAGTGCCTGAGTGGAAACCTTCATAGACATCGTGGGCAAAGACTGCTGCATTGGTCCAGGTTTCTCTTTTTGGACGGTACCCACCCAGGGTAGGTGGGAAAACACCTTGCCACTCTAGTTGGCTTGATATTTTCCTGGCAATTACCTTCTCCAGCAGCTTGCCTATTGTATTCTGCATGGTTATAATTCGATATCCCTGAATTTTTTTGTGGTCTTTGTCAGGCTTCAGCAAGGGAATCAGATAGCTGTGTAACCATTCCTCCTTGATGCTAGCACTCCCTATACTGTTGTTGTACATGTCTGCTAGTTTCTCTAGCTCATTGTCGGTACACCTATTTATGTCGTCGTATCTTATGCCATCAGGACCTGGAGCACTGTTTTTTGATCGTCGAAGCACAGCCTTGATTTCTTTCACTGTCACTGTGTCTTCATCCGAAGTGTTCTGGGCCTTGCATCTGTCTGAGGTGACCTCCTTGGCCAGATTCCGGCCTCCCATGTCTGTCTGGTTGCTCTTCTCAAGGTAGCGTTCAAAGAGGGCTTTGCCCTTGTCCTCGTCAGTCCTCTGCCAGATGAGGTCAGCACCTTGGAAGTCAGAAATGCTCTTATTCTTGACTACACCACTCATGCTTTTATGTAGTCGCCAGAACAATTTCAGTGACTTGTCTGTGCTTACTCTTTGACACACCTCTGCCCATTTTTCGCTTTTAACCACCTTGACCAGTTTTTTGAAATAGCTTACTTTTGTGTGCATCTCTCTTTCTAAGTGCAAGCAGGGACTAGGATGACCAGCTCTGTTCTTCTTGGCATTTTGCCATCTCCTTACAGCACTACGCTTATCCACCCAAGCCTTCTCCACCTCGAAACTCCACCACGGTGGCTGCTCCCAGCTTTTTTTCCTGCCCTGAAACGTTCTGCGCTTGTCACGTCTTATTTTACTCACCACATCTTGCCCTGTACTGTCATACTGGAACGTCTTTACCTTTAGCTTGTGCTGCCTGGTTCTGCCTTTCTCCACCAATATGCTGCATGGGTGGTGGTCGCTGCCATGGTGTCCTAGGACACCCCATCTACACACTGTAGTGAGTGAAGGTGAAACTAGCGCCAGATCAATAGCACTGTCCTCATCGCCTGGACGGCTTGCTGTCCTGGTGACACAGCCGCTGTTGATACAAACCAGGTCGATGGTTTCCAGTGCAGTCTCGAGCTCCTCCCCTTGTGTATTGGAGGAAGTGTTTCCCCATGATATGCCTTTAGCGTTGAAGTCACCACAGAAAATACCATTTCTCTCGTGGCCTAATATGCCACTTAAGCACTGCCCCTTCTGGGCGTCCATACTTGCATTGCGGGCATAAACATTAACCAACACGAATGGTATACTGGAATGAACTCTCAACGCCTGTATTTGCATATCGTCACTGTTCCTACTGGACATGTCTAGCTCTGACGCCACCATGCTGTCGCGAACGAGAATCGCCGTTCCCAGATGTCGTCTGTTGTAGAAACATTTGAAGCCGGCAATTCGGAGTAGCTGATCGCCCAGTCTCGTCTCCTGGAGTGCTACAATGTCGTTCCTGTAAACTAGGGTTTCTAAAATAGAGCCCCGTTGTTTTACACTGGCACAGTTCCAATATAGAATACGGATGTTCCTGAGTCCTAGACGGTGACACTTGAGTCTAAAACGTCTCAAGCCACCGCGCTTACCTGGCTTCTTTTTTCCTGCGCGGCTACCACGCCGCTTCGGTATGTTGACTGCTGATCGCTCGGAACACACACGTTGTTCCGCCATGTTGAAAAAACGTAAACACAGACTTTTGAGAACCACACTGGTTTCTCTGTCTGTCCGTGGTCGCGGAAGTTCGCTGTTATGTATTGTCTCAAGATCCTAGCTGTTGAAAGCGTATTTGAATAGTCTGTATTCTCCATTTAGATCATTCACTGCTTTGTTTTCCTTCTGTCATTTCATTTCCATATTGCTCTGTTGGTTAAAGTTCCGCGCCTTGCTTGTCAGGCAGCCCTATCAAAATATTGCTTTGCGTCTTTAAAAAAAAAAAATATTTCTAGATCAAACCTGCCACTGCACGTCCTGTCTGATTTGTCTGACCTAGCAGCAGTCCTAATTATCTCTGTTTAGTGATTGCATTTTTTTATAAAGTAAAATGGGCAAACGCGTTTCCTTTGTATTAGTTATATCGCTAACAGGATTTCGAGGTCAACGCCAACATTTTCTGTGTTGCTATTTGTGATTTCTTGGCAAGTTTACGTTCAGTAGTTTGCTATTGCTTTCTGAACGGCCGGTACTAATAACATTTGAATAATGAAGACACAAACCATAGACTGCACCATTTATTGCATGACATATTTCGCTGCATCTCGTCAGGTACATACTGCAGAAGTTCCTCTGTATTGGGGAGGGATAATCATCAGTGAAGACTTAGGAAAATACAAAGAATACCACGGACGGACAGATGAGCGAAATACATGAAAACCATAAATGTAATAAAGAAATTAGACATGAACAGTACATATTTTTGGGCGCATTATGAGAACAAATAAACTAGAAAACTTAGTGAAAACTGGTCAATGTTATAGGAACAGTGCACAAGCAGGTTGGAGAGATACATTATTTGAAACCGTGGCTACACAGTGTAATCGGAACAAGAATACAGACCTGAATCAAAACTCTGAAGACCTTGTGAATGGGTAAACCATGATCGCTAACGCTCTTTGTCACGGAACATGATGATGATGATGATGAATGCCGGACACCCCATAGAAAAACACCCGAACCTAGTACGTTTAAAACTTTATAATTTCTCATAAAACCCATTTCTGTTTTTGGATATTTCCTCTTTCATCTTCAAATAAAAACAAGTCGTCCAAATATATAAATTATATTTGTCTTATCCAGATCTAAAAATGGCATAAGATGTAAGGAACCTATGTAAGTTAAATCCTGCCATAATCTTTAAATAAAACGAGTAGATGTCAGCAACTCACTTGCGACAAGCATACAAGGACTCCCTACTTTTGCACCACACGAAAGTGACAACTCGTATTGTTTGCAAAAGGATACATTTTATTCGGAGTTGATCGTACATGAGCTCAACGAGCGGAATACCACATCGGTATTAAACATCATAGTATGTAATGAAGATGGGATGAGGAGATGATGTTAATAATAATAACTACTGAAGCTAAGCTTAAGTCCTAACTATTGATACTGTCCTTATCCTTAACAACAACAAAGTATCCACAGCGGATATACAGTCTGTTCCCTACGCCGTCGAGTCTCTGTCTGAACCAGCTCTCTGTGCCGTGTTCAGCCACCAGCAATTAGCTCTCCGTGCACCCGCTAGTTTACGTGCTTGGTTGTAGTAACCAGAATTACTTGGTCACTTCTCGTGATGCGGGTTTCCCAGTCTCTTGGGTAACCCCAGCTCACTTACACTCGTTGCCCTCCTTGTTGACACGAGTGTGTCCCGTTATAGCTATTTATAGCGTTTGTGTCTCTTCTGTCTGGTCTCCTAAGTCGTTATGTTACTTGTCCTTTTCCCTAGCTCTATTTAGCTCTCCTTAGCTTTAAGCTCTCACGTAGCTCTTTGACAGTAGATATACTGAGCACTTTAGAACACAGATGCGCGTGACAAGGTCACCTCGCGACCCGAACAGGAGATACGTCTTCATATCTCTTACATATTGTAAGAGATAATGATGAAAACATTTCAACGCCAAAATTGGTTTTGAAACAACAGCAGAAGAAAAGGGACGAGACACTATGGATATAGGACATAGAAATACGAGAAATAGAGAGGAAAATTAATAGAATTGTGTGTAAAAGACAAGCACAAGCACCATATATAAACAACACTAGCTGTACAAGCGAGAGACATTCCAATCTCATCTGCTCAAAATTTGATTCCCAAACAAGGGTATAAGAAGTAGACAACGCAGTTCCGCATGGCCGAGTGCATAAGAATGCGTGTTCTTAAACATCCGGTGTGCTGATGCCGAGGTAAGCGGTTCAACCCCTACACCAGACAGCTGGACTAAAATGTTGAACTGTCGTCCTTGACTTGGGGACGTTAATTACAAGTACCTCTTCAGTCGGAGTGGGTTCGCCTGATGGCGAGGATCACTGTTAATAAGGAAAGCTAATCCACACGCAAAATTCAGTCCATCACTTCTATAAATTCATAGCGAGCGAGCGCAAAATTGAAAAAAAAAGCAGAAGCAGAAAAATATCACAGAGAGGACACTCGGGTTAAAAGAATAAAGGAGAACATTAAAGTAATTAGGCATATTACTAAATAGTCTTACATATAACAATTACAAAATATAAATTAGAAATACGATAAAAGAAAATCAGAAATTGTAATAATTATTTGTACTAGAATATAGCATTTCTCGTTCCAGGGAAAAGAGGAAGGCATGTTCAAGAACAGCAGCATGCGAATTCAGTCTATACTTGCGTGTAATTAGTGATTGGAATGAAATTACTTTAACGGAAAGAAAAGATACATTATACGTTTTATAATCATGGAAAGGCTACTGTGGATAAATGTAGGAAAATATTACTAAAATACCCGTGTAATGCAAATGATGCCCTTAAAATGTTACTTTTAGTCACTTTGAGTGAGCGTGAGAGTGAATGAGTGAGCGTGAGAGTGAATGAGTGAGCGGGAGAGTGAATGATTGATCGTGAGAGTGAATGAGTGAGCGGGAGAGTGAATGAGTGAGAGTGAATGAGTGAGAGGGAGAGTGAATGAGTGAGCGTGAGAGTGAATGAGTGAGCGTGAGGGTGAATGAGTGAGCGGGAGAGTAAATGAGTGAGCGTGAGAGCGAATGAGTGAGCTGGAGAGTGAATGAGTGAGAGTGTCTGTGTGTGGGAGTGAATGAGTGTGAGTGAATGAGTGAGAGTGAATGAGTGAGCGTGAGAGTGAATGAGTGAGCGTGAGAGTGAATGAGTGAGCGAGAGAGTGAATGAGTGAGCGGGAGAGTGAATGAGTAAGCGGAAGAGTGAATGAGTGAGCGTGAGAGTGAATGAGTGAGCGTGAGAGTGAGCGTGAGAGTGATTGAGTGAGCGTGAGAGTGAATTAGTGAGAGTGAATGAGTGAGCGGGAGAGTGAATGATTGAGCGGGAGAGTGAATGAGTGAGCGTGAGAGTGAATGAGTGAGCGTGAGAGTGAGCGTGAGAGTGATTGAGTGAGCGTGAGAGTGAATGAGTGAGAGTGAATGAGTGAGCGTGAGAAGGAATGAGTGAGCGTGAGAGTGAATCAGTGAGCGGGAGAGTGAATGATTGAGCGTGAGAGTGAACGAGTGGGCGTGTGAGTAAATGAGTGAGCGTGAGAGTGAATGAGTGAGCGGCAGAGTAAATGAGTGAGCGGGACAGTGAATGAGTGAGCGTGAGAGTGAATGAGTGAGCGTGAGAGTGAATGAGTGAGAGTGAATGAGTGAGCGGGAGAGTGAATGATTGAACGGGAGAGTGAATGAGTGAGCGGGAGAGTGAATGAGTGAGCGTGAGAGTGAATGAGTGAGAGTGAATGAGTGAGCGGGAGAGTGAATGAGTGAGCGGTAGAGTGAATGAGTGAGCGGCAGAGTGAATGAGTGAGCGGGACAGTGAATGAGTGAGTTTGAGAGTGAATGAGTGAGCGTGAGAGTGATTGAGTGAGAGTGAATGAGTGAGCGGGAGAGTGAATGATTGAACGGGAGAGTGAATGAGTGAGCGGGAGAGTGAATGAGTGAGCGGGAATGTGAATGAGTGAGCGAGAGAGACATAATGAGTGAGCGTGAGAGTGAATGAGTGAGCGGGAGAGTGAATGAGTGAGCGGGAGAGTGAATGAGTGAACGGGAGAGTGAATGAGTGAACGGGAGAGTGAATGAGTGAGCGGGAGAGTGAATGAGTGAACGGGAGAGTGAATGAGTGAGAGTGTGTGTGTGTGAGTGAATGAGTGAGAGTGAGAGTGAATGAGAGAGAGAGAGAGAGTGTGTGTGTGGTGTGTGTGTGTGTGTGTGGGACGCGCTGGCATCACTACTTTTACGTCACATACTTTTTATGTACACATTTTTCTCCATGTTTAGCCTTGTTTATGTTTACAACATTCATTTCACAATGTTTATTTTTCTTCCTATGTAAATGTATAATGCTCTTGATGAACGAAAGACTAGTGATTGGAAGGGCCGAATGTAAGACGGGCCTGCGCGCCCAATTTGTGACCCTAATAAAGTTGATTTGATTTGATTTGATTTGATTTCCAGAATGATTTCGCTTGTATTATGCAGCCCGCGGGCAGGACTATCTCCGCCCCTGACTTAGATAATGAAATAAATTACAACTGTTTTGAAAACCGTAACCGTTCCTACAATCACTATTATCTATTAAGTTAATGTGTCATTTCCTGGCAAAACACTTATTACTTTTTAATTGTTGCCTGGTTTGCTAAGATGGTATTGTTTATTTGTCTGCGGCATTGGTGTGCTAACCCAGGACGCTGCTTCAGATTACCCAAATATCGCAGGCCTGTGGTTGAACAACAATGGGAAAGATCAGATGTTACCTGGTTCTTCAACTGTGGGTTTATGTGTGGTTTCCAGTTTGTCAAGCTGACTGTCCCTATCAGGTAAAACACATTTTAAAATAGAGTTTTGTATTATAGCACGCTCGCCTGCTGGCGTCAGGAGTTAAATTCGTGTCGGGGCGGATTCTAATTATTAACATTGGCCTGGGCTGGCAGGATGACCCTGTGTAAAATGTTTCAGGATGTAATGGCGGCCGCGTGACACTGACCCCCACCCCCAGAGTGCCAGTTGGTTTATGACAATATGTCTCTAGCACCGCGTGCCTTAATGAATACAAAAATGTTGTTTACTAATTGACTTCTAGCGGCGGCCGTGGATGTGCAGTAGCTAGTACACTTGGTTGCCGCACTGGTGGTCTTGTGTGAATCCCCTTCAAGGCGGGATGTTTGTGTCCATTGACCAGGGCTACCTGCCGACCCAGTATAAAAAGGGTAGCAAGTAATCGTCCGACTGAGTCTGAGGCGTAAACAGCTGACGTATAACTACTGGCTTAAGGTACCCCAAGACAAAAAGCACCCTGGATACCAAACGTTCAGCGACATCAACAGCAAAAGGGGGGGGGGGAAGGGGGGCATCCCAATAGTAAAACTGCAAAGACCGGCAGGATGGGAAGCAGCAGAGAAGATGAAGGAAGAAACTGAGCTAGCAGAGACCCTGAAACAGACAACACGGTTCAAGTCAACAATCCCACCATGGGAACTAACAGTCCCATTCACTAACTGTAGTCTAACAAAGTCCATCACCAAGGACACGGAGGATACAGATGCAAGAGACACGGCCGAGGAATACATACAAGAATTCAGTAAGGACAACCTCATAATATACACAGACGGGTCCAAAAACGAACAGGGAGAGGTAGGAGCAGGGGTAGTGGTCCCAGACTGGAAGCTAAAGAGACATTTCAAGCTAACAGACCAGACAGCAGTATGCACGGCCGAACTGGTTGCCATAATGAAAGGTCTAGAGATCGCAGCCGAAAATCCACTACTGAGACTGTGTATATTAACAGACTCCCTGTCATCAGTACAAACGCTCGGGAACTTCAATAGAGGCAACAGACCCGACATAAAAGAGGAGATACTAGCGACAGCCACTAACCTCAGGTACATGGGTTGCCAAGTCACCATCGGATGGATACCAGCCCACAAGGGTGTCCCGGGTAACGAACAAGCAGACAGAGCGGCGAAACGGGGAATAACCAGCACTAATCAAATCTGCACAGGTCTAGGTAAAGTAGAAGGGAAGAATATAGTCAAAAACTACATTCTCAAGGAATGGAGGCAACAGTGGCGAGACAGCGATAAAGGCCGTCATGCCTTCCAAGTATTGGGTGAACCAAGATTCAAGCCACAAGTCAAGACCAACATGAAAGCACCGGCAAACAGACAGCTGTGGAGAATCAGATTAGGCAATTGGAAAGACACAAGAGAGAACCCAAACTGCAGAGTATGCCGAGAAAACAACACCATCGAACACTACTTACTAGTATGCGACAAGTACAATAGAGAGCGAAGGGACCTGAGAGATCACTTCGTCAAAACTGGGAACCCAATGACAATGACGGAGTGCCTCCACATAAACAGCAACCCGGAAACACAGCGACTTCTCAGACAGTTCCTATGCAGAACAGGGAAGACCGTATAACCTCCCTACACTGTATATATGTATATGTGTGTTTGTTTGTATTTGTACATGTTTATATATGTTGTTTTAAAAAACCAAAAATGAAAAAAAAAAAAAAAAAATTCATAAAAATATATTCAAACAAAAAAAAATTTAAAAAAACCTGGCGGGATGAATGGCAGTAAGGTGGGTTGGCTCTTCCGGTAGAGCACCTGAACTGGGAAGACAGGGAGACCTGGTCATCTTGTTGCCACGCCACACCCACACGCGATGAAGAAAATCGCCAAAACTCACAAGCGTAAATGAATTTGTAACGCTGACCGGGGGGGGGGGGGGGGACAACTTGAGACTTGCAATTAAATGCTCTGCCCTTGCCTACATCAAGTCCTTATGAGGACTGGACATGACCAGGACTAGCCCCGATGAGAATAACACAAGAAACGACAAGCAGTTAGCAGTGCTAACAGAGAAAAGAAGCCAAAAAACGAGAGAATGCGGGCCCAATAGGCCCAACCAAGGACCGGTCTTTACCAGGACCAGCACAAAACAAATCTATCCGACGAACAGAGCGGAACCAATAAAACTAGTAGGAATAAGGACTAACAATCCACACAACTACGGCTCTCAACAATAACCACAGCGATGAAGCAGGTTAGACGAGGCCGAATTTGGAATTTTTTTGTGTGGGAAAATTGGCTTTGGCATTGGCATTCGTCCGACCTGTTATTGATAAAAGCATCCATCGAGTGTCGACAGATATAACAATCTGGGACCAACAGTACAAAAAAAATAGTAATTGGCACTGCCATAAACGTATGTAAACAGATACGTAAACAGAGTGATAGCAGAAACGTATAAGTGCTTAGAAAGATGTGTTAACAGAGTAATAACAGAAACTTATAAGTACGTAAACAGATACTAAACAGAGTAATATGAGAAACTTATAAGTACTTAACAGTTACGCAAACATAGTAACAGCATATTTGTATATAAACAGTGTAATAGACAGAGACATAGAGGCACGCAAACTGTTCCTATAGGCATAGAGATGAAAAGAACATTGCATATTTCAGTGGAGTATTGATAGAAACCCGAATCAAGAGTTTAAGAAAAGACTGTTATTGATACGAGTCACTTAAGAAAACCCTTGGAATAGTATAGTAAAAACGTCCCTTCAATAGAACACACAGAAAAGACGAATTACAGGAAAACACTAAACACACTGAACAGTGAAAAAGAAACACAAAGATGATTAATATGATGAGAACATATGAAGACATGCAGGAGATAGATAGGTCCACTTAGCGAGTGGTTAGTGAGAACCAATGCCCCAGCCTATAAAACAGGGCAGAGGAAAAAGACTGAATAAAACGAACACCGAATGTGAACTGTATGTAATTCTTTGGTCTTAATTGTTAGATATGTATAGAGAATACAGAGATAAAGCTATACATTTAGACAGATAGACAAAACGTTTCACAGACAGAGGGACAGACAGTTAGTCAGTCAGATAGGAAAACAGACACAGTCAGACAGAAGAATTGAAGGACGGACGGACAAATGAAAGGACAGAATGATCGACCTACGGCTGAACGAACGGATCGTCGTACGGACAGACACAAACATAACAGACAGACAGACAGACAGAAAGACAGACAGACAGACAGACTGACAGCCAGCCAGCCAGCCAGACAGCCAGCCCGCCAGCCAGCCAGGCAGACAGACAGACAGACAGACAGAAAGACAGACAGACAGACAGCCAGACAGACAGTCAGACAGACAGACAGACAGACAGATACATAGATCGATTGATTGATTGATTGATTTATCGATTGATTTCTACGACTGTATGCTATATCCAGGAATGCTCCTGTAATGGACCAAGCATAATGTGTTGCGCCTTGAATCTACAAGAGGTCCCCAAACTAACCAGTGCAAATGGAAGCCTACATTGGTCCCTATCCATCGATGTATGTTCATGTTCCTTTCATTTAAACATCCGTTCATATATTATTATTATTATTAATATTATAATTCACCTTGTTTTGACATGATGCGTGTCTGCACTAAGTATAAATGCATAATATATATATATATATATATATATATATATATATATATATATATATATATATATATATATATATATATATATATATATATATATATATATATCAGTCAAGCGAATGTGATACGGGAGAAGATCACTTTCTTTCGAATTTCTCCATCTACAACCTACGATGGGTGACGTTGTAATATTCTGTTGTGATAATTTGGCCGTGTCCAGCGTGTGCCGCGTGGTCTAGTGTTTACACACCCGCTTCACACGCCAGTGATCCGGGGTTTGTTTCCGGGTCTCTCCAAGGATATGCACTACTGACGAGCTCAAAGGAGAGCGAAACTGGAGTCTAGTGCTTCCGCATTGACGTGGATAGGTTCATACCAGAATACGATCAGCGTTGCCAGTAGTGGATTGTGCTCAATATTTTAATTCTCCATTTGTGACTAAATTGTTGGCTTCTCGTCCTTGCCTTGGGGACGTAAATGTACCATTGAAGTCGGGAGAGGTTTCGCTCGATGGCGAAGGACACTGGTAATTGGAAAAGCTAATCCACACGCAAAATTTAGTCCAGTGCTGTTAGAAGTAGTGTGTATGAACTACTCTTGAGTTCAAATCCACAAAGCGGAAAAAACAAAATTCGGAACGTTTAGAAAGCAAAGCCAAATTGTTAAAAATAAAGAGAAGGGCACGAACGAAGCTGCGTGGGACAGCTAAAGACAGGAGGGCTTGAAGTTACTTGGTTGATAGCCTATGCTTCACTGAGGGATAGATGGTGAGTGAAGAAGAAGAAACTCGCTGTCTGTCAGATTACGTGAGTACCAATCCTGCCCTTTAAGTACAGAGGAGTCGACATGTAACGGTACAGTGAATGTACGGTCAGCTGATCTGCGTCAGCCAAATATCAGCGTACATCGTCAGGTCTTACATCACTGGGGCGTAAACAATTGAAGTGTTCTTTCACGGAGCTAAGATCAGTATGGATGTCTCGATCTCTCAAGTGCATTAATAAACACAAAGAGTATTGGGATTTCTCAATCTCTCAAGTGAAGCATTGGTCACATGGATTATAGACACAAGTCAATGTAAATATTATCTGTGTTAATGGACAAACAGAACGTAGACACAGGCCAATGGGAATAGTATCTGCATTAACGGGAAACAGAACATTGACAGATACCAATATGAATATGATCTATATTAATAACAGAATAGAACATAGACATAAGCCATTGCGAATATTATCTGCATTAACGGACAAACAGAGCATAGACACAAACCAATGTGGATATTATCTACATTAACGGACAAACAGAGCATAGACACAAACCAATGTGAATAGTATTATCTGCATTAACGGATAAACAACCGGCTTCGTGGCTTCGTGGCTTAGATGTTATGACTTTTCTCCGTAATCTCGTATACTCTCGTGGGTTTACGTGATGACGATAAGAATCAGCAGTGGTTCGAATCGCATCGATAACTTACGGGGTATGTGAGCCGGCCGCTCAGAAAGCATTGGCAAACTACTGAGCGTAATCTTGCCAAGAAATCAACATACAGCTGAAAGATGCTGGTGTTGACAGCAATGTCCTGTAAAGGATATGCAAAAAAAAAAACCAAAAAAAAAAAAAAACGGATAAACGTCCGCTCCGTGGCGATAGTTTTACGGATGTAGTTCGTGATCCCGCATACACGTGTTCGAAACACAATTGCGCGCGATTTGCCAACAGACCGCGTTGCAGTGGGTTGTTTTATGAAATGAAACTAGCTGACACGGCCCGGCTTCGCCCAGTCCCTGGTGGGAAGCATCTCATTTAATTCATATAAGTAGTCATATAAGTTCCCGTTCCCGTTACCGATTATCTGTCTGTCTGTCTGTCTGACCCGGCCCGGCATCGCACAGCTCCTGGTGTGAAGCATCTCATTTAATTTATATAAGTAGTCATATAAGTTCTCGTTCCCGATGTTATCGCGGACCTCAGAGAGAAGTGTCTATGTAGAAGACCATTTCCTGGACGTACGTATTTTGGGAGGGGGAGGAGGGAGGAGGGAGGAGGAGGAAGAAGAAAAAAAAAATACGACAGTTGGCATCTCTGGAATGAAAGGAAGGCGTGTAGAAAATTTCATCTCAATCGGATGGGCCGTTCGCGAGCGTATAAAGGACATACCGACAGAGATACGCACATCCTTTTTTATATATAAGAAGATAAGTGCCGGTCGTTTATAAAGCAATGGCAAACTACTGAACGTAAACATACCACGAGATCATAACAACAAAAAATGCTGGTGTTGACTGCGACGTCCTGTAAAGGTTATGTAACTAACTTATAATAGATCAACACAGCATAGACAACCCATTGTGAATATGATTTACACGAATGAACAAACAGAGCATATAGACAAGCCAATGTGAATTTTGTCAAAATATAATAACACGGGAAGCTGTGGTAGCGCAATGGTTAGCTCTCCTGCCTGTCGACCTGGTGGTCGTGAGTTCACATCCAGACTGAGAGTCGCTAACGCTAGTTCGATTACACGAACTGGGAGAAGAACCTGGACAATCTCGCCAATGCTCTCTTCGGGGAGCGGGAGGGGAGACATTACAGCCAACTCCTCACGGGAACTGTGAGTAGAGATACTTTGAGGTGGTTGCTGCGTTGGTGGCCTGATCATGTATGGGAATACCCAATATGCAGGGATGTTGATCGTGATGGTATAAAATTATATCATCAGCCTTTCCGGTAAGCGTCTGCGGTCATATTTCGCCATCTTACACGATCGCCAGAGCTGTTGATCAATTCTATGTTTATGTCCCGACCATACAATGTGGTCAAGCCTTCAAGATATTTACTTCTCTGACTTCCCCTTATTCTTTTCTCTCGAATCTTGCCAGTTGTCACCAAGTTCTCGAGCTTAATATTTTTCCTCTTAAATTTTTTCCCCATAAATGTGACTGTCTACGTCTACTTTATCTGATCAGTTTGCGGTTTTCATTTGCCACTTTTAGGACTTTCTCATTATTTTTCTACCTTTCCATGATATTCTTTACATTCATAAACCACATTTCCAGTGCCTTTAGACGTTTTTAGCGTATCTGCTTATTATCCACGTCTCATAACGTAACATGCAATATGACCCAATTCTCAGGTCGACATGGCATAGAATAAGTACAAGGAAATGTCGTGGGAAGTAAAGACAACCTTTGTGGTATTGGCCACATAACCCATCTAATTGATGGAGCTAGTTCCATGTACTCTTTACACATTGGTCGTAAACAAGACATTCACTTTTATAAATTGCACAATTTACTTTTATTAATCTAGTTTCTTGTTTACATTTACAGGACAATAACATTTCAAGAATACCCGTAGGAAGTTTGCCGCCAAATTTAACAGAAATATTTTTCGATGGAAACCCCATAACAACAATAGACGACAATGCCTTTGACGAATCTGCTTTCACTTTGACATCGCTGTGTTTTACCGATGTCCGTTTCACTCGATTCCCAGACGCTTTTGAACATTTGCATGCTCTGTCCGCTTTGTCTATTATTGGTGCCAATATTACAGATTGGAACGAAGATGTCTGGATCAATATTGGTCAAACTCTTCAGAAACTTGCGCTTCAAGATGTAGGAATTACTGTATGGCCAAGTTGGATTCGACATTTTACGCAATTAAGCAATCTTACCATATTTCGAGGTGCTGTTTCTTCCATCCCAGACGGTGCATTAGATTCTGTGGCCCATAGCTTGACAAGCCTGTCCCTCAACTATAACCGGTTAACTATGATTCCCAAGGCGCTTTCAAACTTGAATGCTCTACAAATGCTGTATCTACAGAACAATCATATTGCAGATATAAGGTGGCTTCCTCAGAATAGCAAGCTACATATATTGTCTCTTAGTTTTAATTACATATGGAACGCCAGTCAGATAAGCGAGGTTCTGCGTCCTTATAATACCTCACTGAACTCCTTTGACATAGACAATAACCATCTTACCAGTATTCCAAATGTATCTTACTTGATCAATGTAATTGCCCTGTTATTTACGTCAAACAGAATATCTGATCCCATTTCTGGCGACATTTCTTCTAATGTCTTTATTCTGGGACTATCTTTCAACTCGTTTCCATACGTACCCAAAATCCTGTCAAAACTACTTACAATAAAGGACATCTTCCTGTCCAACAATGCAATAAGAGCAATAAGTGAAACAGATTTTCACAATGAAATGGTCACGATTGATCTTGGATACAATTTAATAACGGAGTTGACAGACACCAGTTTCCCAGAAATGTTTGGACTTGCGGATTTGGAGTTAAACAACAACCCACTGACCACAATTTCTACAGTTGCTTTACAACGTTTGCCGAGTCTTATGTATTTGAGTCTAAGATATACAAGAATAACGCGTTTACCTCTAGGACTGAGGTACCTCAGCAGTCTCTCTACACTGGACGTGACCAACAGCTCGTCGCTTGTATGTACCTGCATGGAGAGCAGTTTAACAGCTTGGGCAGTGAAGCTGAACTCACAGAATGTTCTAGGGAACTGTGGTCATACCAGTGTTTACGACTTCTTTTCTTTATTAAGTCCATCTTGTCCCCCTTCAGCTGCAACATTCTCGTAATATTCCGACATGTTACCTTTATAGATTGAGTTATTGATTCATTGACTAATTAAATGATTTATTAATTGATTGATTGTATTTAATTACCTTAATTATCGCTCCGTGAAATACCATTTAGTGTTCTTTCGTTGTTACAAGGAAATAGCCAATGTTGGGAATCCTTTGTGGTTATTGTACACTAGACAACGAGGACATTGATGGCTTAAGCGACCTCACCGAGGTTCGAGCCTGTTGCCTCCACATAACGACACCATCTCGTTGAAGTAACAGGTGTAGTTACACCAAGAAGTGTCTTGATGGCCGTGTGTATAAGTATATTTGTTTTGGCAGAGAGGCTTTGCCATCAATAGGAGACGACAGATTCAAATCTTTGTGTGGTCGTAATCATCTTCAATTTTATATTGTGTGATGTGTCCTGAAAACTTCTTTCCTGCTTCCTTGCTTGCTTGTGTTCGCTGGCTTGAGCTCCAACACGAAGTCATGTATGTCGGTTGAAGGCATCCTGTTGTCCAACATCAGTGTGATGTCATACATGACCTGAGGTTTGCGTGAGTATCCGTTGTCCCATGTCTGGCTTATTGGTGTGCAGACTGGTGGTTGCTCGCCGTACAGGCAGACACTCTCCGACTTCGGAGTAATCGACGATCCTACTGACTTTAGCCAGGACCCCGAAGGGACCTGTTGCCCAGGACGCTCGACGAGGACGCGTCAATAGGTCTTGGCCAGTATATAACCCGGCCCTGGTGCCTTGGAAACACCTCTGCGTCCCACTTCTTTCCTATTCTTAGATGAATTTCAAACAATACATGGTGATGTATTTCGAGTGCAATTACTCATGCGTCATCATTATTAAATGCGTTCAGTACATGCACTCTGTAGCACTTAAAAGTCGTTTAAAAGTCGACAGGGTCGACATCATTGCACCGAGTTTTATCCAATATGACTCGGTCTCTTTCCGCAGCGCGAAAGCGTCGCACAAAGCACGAACTCCGTAGTTCTCTCGACGACCCACAGGAGTCTCCGAAAAATTTCACTCGTGAACCGAAGGACGCGGCCCTGGATTGAACCCACAACCGTCGTAGCCCGAGCTAAACGGCTTGACCTCTTCGCCATTGAGACTCCCTAGCACTTATAAAGGTCTTAATATTTCAATACCAGAAGCACACGTTTTATAAATATTTTGCCGTGGGTAGTTTTATTTTCAGTGAAAACGTGAAACTGAACCAAGGCATTTGATATTCAAGATATTCAGCTTCGGATTTATTGTAATGAAAGCAATGTACGCACTGGACCTCTCATTGTCCGCTCTTGTTCAAGAACTCTGGAAATTGAATTGGTCATTGACAGAAAAGGAACTGTAACATATTTACGTTCTTTCATTACCCCCAAGTTCTCCAATTTATTTTTCTCATAACGTGGCTAAAAATTGTGACTGTCTACGTCTAATATCTCTAATCAGTTTACGGTTTTCATTTGTTTCTTGTAGGCTTTGGTCATTGGTTTTTTTGTCTGTCCATGGTATTCTTTAAATTTTCCTCAGAAACGATATTTTCAAAACCATCAGGTGTTTTTCAGCTTGTCTGCTCATTGTTCACGCTTCACAACCATTCAAAAGCAAAGGTTCTATGTAGCACCTCAACACTACTTTTCTCGTTGCAAATGACATAATTTTATTTGTCAGTATGTTTTTCATCTTTCAAAAGGATGCTATCGCCATGGCAATTCTTGTTCTAATCTCTTCAAAGCGTCTCTCATCAGATGTTTATAACTATTCCGAGATCATTGTACCGATTCACTTGTTTAAGAACATTTCCATTTACTCGTATATTACATTGTGTTATTTCTTTCTTCTTAGTGACGACCATAAAATGTGTCTTTTTTATGGCAGCTTGTTGTTTCCAATATAAGTTGTTTATGAGACTACCGTCTTTCCCGTCAATTTGTAGATCTGCAAGCATCTCCATCATGTTGTCATGTCTTACTTTATCGAAAGCCTTTGTGTAGTTATTACAGCAAAGATGTCAGTTTTTGTTTACTTCTATAGAATTTTCAATTAATGTTCGCATCATATACACAACATTTACTGTACCTTTGCCTTCTACAAACCCACATTGTTCTTCTCCTATTTCATGTTGTGTTTTCTTCCTAACTCTTTGCATGATAATTTTTAGCACAATCTTTGTGATGCGGCTCATTGTACTATTTGTTCGATGTTAACATTCCAAGGCTCCTGATTTCTTCGGGATCGCAATAAATATAGAATTACATAATTCAGGAGGCATATCTCCAATATCATATATTGTGATCAGCAGTCTGGTGACTTGGTCTATTCCATATTATTCTAAGGCATTGATTATTTCTTTTGAGATGTTGTATGGACCCGGGGTATTACCAGATTTCATATGGTTAAGAGCATTCTGGACTGCTATCTTCCGAGTTGATGGTCCTTTATTAATACTCCGAATATCATAGTGTTATTCTCTTGTATCATCATAAATGTTTTTCACATTTTATTAGGAGGGGGGGGGGGGGGTGTATTTACAGAGTAGGAAAGATGCTGAGGCATTGGGTTCATCAGTGTAGCTTACCATATCGTAACCTACAATATACAAAGACTCGTTATTTAACTCATCTGGTCCAGTCTCGGAATAGGAATTGTTGCTATCTTTCAAGTTAAGTTTAGTTTAATTTAGTCGACGGATCAACATCACGGCACACGGGTGTAATTCATAAGTGCTCCGTTCTAGTCCTAACTCAAGCCTGAGTCTGAAAAATATCAGCTCAGTGCACGAACTCCGTAGCACCGGTTAAGATCCTGAAATACTTTGGGTAGATTTTTAACTCGAAATTTTGCCCGGGCAGCGCCGTTAGGCTACTCTTTTTCCATTTCCAACTGCCAATGGATGTTTTACGTGCGCAACAATACACACGGGCGTCCGATCTCACTACCCAGAGACCAGGGGAAATTTTGTACATAGAAGTCCATTTGAAAAAAATCCCGGCCCTCACCGGGGATTAATCACGGGACCTCCAGTTCTCGAGGCGGACACCATACCTCGAGACCACTCAGCAACCTTTGCTATCTTTCAAATGGTTAGCAACACTGTTCCACTCTTTGACGTTTGGGTTATATGGCGATGGCCTGGTGTTTAAGGACCTATCGCAACTCGTCGGATGGTGTGGTCAATCCGACAACTAATGACTTACCTCCCAGGACTTTTACATTACAATATGTGGGCCTGAAATGCGTGCGCTTCTATATTTCTTACACACCGTTTATTCCCGAAATTAAAACCTACCACTAAAATAAGCCCTAGCACGATTTTTCAGGATGCTTTTGATATACGACCTACCCCTAAAATAAGCCCTTGTTAAGATCATCGGCTAAAATGAAGTTATTAAACGTGTACATGCATATGTTGAAGGCATCGACTTTTCTAAATACCAACTCTCCAACATGTTGTCCATGGATGAAACTGCAGTTCTTATGGACATAGGATCTCAAATGACAAATGATCAGACGGAATTCGGGATTTGGAGAGTTATGACGATGTTTCAGAAAAAGATGACATACTTGTATTTGAATAAATGTCGAATTTTGTACATGAATAAATGTAGATATTTGAATGTTAAAAAAAAATAAATATTAGACATCCCTCGAAAATAAACCCTACTGCATTTTTATTGTTGGATATGTGCGTGCTCTGACCAGTTTGTCTATTATGGGTGGTCATAATACGGGTTGGAACGATGATGCTTGGATTAATATTGGTCGAAGTCTTCATACACTTGATTTCAACGTGTTGGAATTACTGTATAACCAAGCTGGACTAGGTATTTTACACAATTAAATGATTTTATCATTGTCGAATGCACTGTTTCTTCCATCCCTGCCACACGACGTTCTTCATGATCAGTGCTCGATGTTGTTGACGATAGGTTTCGTGTGATGGTCGTTGTCTAGGTAACGATGTTCATGGTGTGTCAATTGAGCTATCTAACTGTCTCTTAATCCAACTCACCCCTGCAGTGCACATTCACCAGTCATGAAACAAGATTGAGTTGGCGCACATAATCTTTTAATCCAGAAAGAACACGGACAAACGGAACATGTTTATACATCCAGAAACAATGTAATCCATAGAATATAAATATCCTCCTCACAATTTAACCAGCACACATCAATGCCTTCTCAAGCCTGCTTCATATCAAATCCACAAGACAGGTAATCCAGCTCCTATCCACCGCTGGACCTCACACAATACACCCACACACTGGGTCTTAGTTTCCACTAACTATATCACCCACTCTGGGTTCAGGCCCTCACTCACTATAGAACCCACTTTGGTTCAGGTCTGTCTTCACAACTGGGCGAACAACACAACACGGAGATCTCTAACTCCGCTTCTCCTTAGACTACCTACCAGTTCGGCATCTACACATTAACTGTCCTGAAGTCCCTTGACTTCACCCAAAACTAAACTGTTTTCCCCCATCCCCCTGGGGTCCACACTCACCCTTCCCATTATTTCTCAGGACTGGCTGTTTTCTCATAGCCAGGTCAGTCACTTTACTGTCTCCCACTTTCATCTCCATTCTTTCTCATGCCCGGTCACTCAACTCAATGTCAATGACCCAGGCTTATGTCAATCCCCAATGGCGCTTTAGATTCTTTTGCCCATAGCTTGACAAGCCTAAGAATAGACTATAACCAGTTAACTCTGGTTCCTAAGGCGCTTTCACACTTGAATTCTCTCCAGTTTTGAGTATACAGAACAATGTGATTGCAGATTTAAGGTGGCTTCCTCAGAATAGCAAGCTGAACACATTGTCTCTGAGTCATAATTATATATGGAATGCCAGTCAGATAAGCGAGGTTCTGTGTCCTTACTACAGATGAATGAACTCCTTTGACATAGATAAAAACCATCTTACCAGTATTTTAAATATATCTTACTTGATCAATGTAAGAGTCCTTTAATTTACATACAACAAAATATCTGATCCCATTTCTGGCGATATTTCTTCTGCTGTCACACTTCAGGATCTTTCATACAATTCGTTTTCATATGTACCTACAATTGTGTCAAAGTTATTGACTGTCCTATAATGCAATAAGAGCTATAAGAGAAACAGATTTTCACAACACAACAGAAATGAATCTTGGCTACAATTTAATAACAGAGTTGACAGATACCAGTTTCCCAGAAAATTTTGGACTTCAGAGTTTGGAGTTAAACAATAACCCGCTTACAACAATTTCTTCAGTTGCCTAAAAGCTTAGAACATGTGTCGAGTCTGACATACCTGAATTTGAGATATACCTTTAGAACTGAGGTATCTCAGAGGTCTGGTTACACTGGACATGACCGGTAGCTCATGGCTTGTGTGTACCTGCATGGAGAGCAGTTTATGTGCTTGGGTAAACAATATGAACCCACAGAGTCATCTAGGGAACTGTGGTCAAACCAGTGTTTACGATTTCTTTTCTTTGTTAAGCCCATCTTGTCCTGCTTCAAGATCAACACTCTCGTAATATACAGTCATGTTACTTTCATTGATTAATTAATGTAATAACAGACAATTTAATTGATTAATTATTTTATTGACTGGGTTTAATAACATATTAATAGTACGTAAAGTATCATTTAGTGCGCCATCATTATTCCAAGGAAATATCCAATGCTGGGTATTCCTGTGGTCATTGACGCTACATGATAAATAAATGTAAAGGTATTTGTTAGCACTCACAGAAGTAGAAGAAAAGTCTAGATATTAGAGGACACTAGACAACTCGAAAATTGACAGCTGCAGTGACTTCACTGGTGTTCGAGCCTTAGCCTCCACATAACGACACGGCCTGGCTGAAGTAACAGGTACACTTTGACCGAAGGAGTGTGTCGATCACCATGCTTTGATGTACATTCGTTCCTTCAGCGAGGCGTTACCATCACTAGAAGGTGACCGCTTTGAATCTCAGTGTGGTCGCAATCAAGTTCTGATCTATTGTAATGAATGCATGATACGCACTGGGTGTCTCATTGTCTCCCCTTGTTCAAGAACTCTGGACATTCCATTGGTCAGTGGCGAAAATGGAACTGAAACATCCTTGCGTTTCTTCATCACCATCATCATCATCATTATCATCATCAACACCAGATTAATTAGTCCAAAAAATAGGATTATTGCTCACTGGATTTTAGGAGGCCTGGTGTTCCTTGCCAGTGAGAAGTCCTGATCATTCTGCTCCACATCGATTGACGGACGTCAGTAGCGGCGATTAGGCAATCTTGAGCATAGCCTACGATGGATGACGTTGTTATATTATGTTATCATAATTTGGCGTGTCCAGCGTGTGCCGCGTGGTTACACACCCGCTTCACACGCCAGTGATCCGGGGCTTGGTTCCGGATCCGGTCAGGGATATGCACTACTGACGAGCTCAAACGAGAGCGAAACTCGAGTATAGTGCTTCCATATTGACGTGGATAGGCCTTAGGTTCGTGCCGGAGTCGATCACCGTTGCCAGTAGTGGGTTGTGCTCAATATTTAAATTTCAAATCCCGAAACAACCAAATAATCAGTCTTATGATCGCCTAGACATGTCTCTTCATTGTCCTATGTTCTCAGCAAATATCTTAATCGCCGACTCGAATCCATACTTTTCTTGCATGCCTCTTCAAGCAACTTGCTTCTTGGGTGTTTAGTTTTTCTTTTAACCACTATTATATTAAAAGAAATTAAAAGCAGCATAACACACAGATTCATTCTGTATGAATCAGAAACTTGGAGAACAACGAAATCGATTACACATAAACTACAAACATTCACTAAGTGGTTCATGCGCAAAATAGAATTAATAAAGTGGTATAAAGAAATCACAAATGGAATGTGGGGCTCTTGGAGAGATCTAGACAAATAGCAATGAAACGAAATGAGGAAACAACGCTGATGCTGGATAGGCCATAGACGGGGGGAAAAAACACCCTAGAATAGTGTAACCATAAATGTTTTACACTCATGTCATTGTTTCTTACAACTGATACCGTATAGTTTTCCGACATCTGAGGATTTTACTGAATAGCAAAGAGGGAGTATCCGTGACGATGTGGTTAAGCTGCCTGCCTCGCGCTCCGAACCTTGTGGGTTCGAGTCTGGACCACGTCGTTCGGTTCACGAGATCAATTTTCTCGGAGACTCCCGGGAGTTGTCTATATGGCAGCAGAGTGTGTCCTGTGTGCGAGGCTGTTTACAGGCCGCCATGTGGAAAGATTGCGAGCCATATGGGATAAAACCCGGTGTAATGAAGCCGATCCTCTTGCATTTACACCTTTTTGAAAAGACATTGAATAGTCAAGATTATTATAGAGACTAAGGACCAACCGGCCATCGATGGCTGATGTGGTCAAGATCAATCAGACTGTATTTACTTCCCAGGACAATTCATCATCAAGTGCCCTGTCAGCTGGCCTAAGCGTTCACGTTTCTCCACATATGTCGGTCTTTGGGGTTCTGGATCAACTCTGCTGCTGGTATTCCTCAATGCCACCGTCTCAATCCATCGAGGGTCTTTTCTCTTGGTCGGCCTCTGCCTCTCTTTCCCTTGATCTTACCAGTCGTCACGGTGTTCTCTAGTGTCTCTCTTTTCATTACATTACCAAAAAATATTTGTGTCTCTTTCTTATTGTTGTATGTAATGTTCTAGTTTCATTAGCCTCTTTCAGACAGTTGTCGTTACTTACCCTGGGAGTCCAAGGAATTCGCAACATTCGTCTCAGGAACCACAGCTCTATTGCCTCTAAGTTCTTTCTAATTTGCCCATTTACACTCCACGATTCACTGCAGTACAGCTAAACAAGCTCTATATAGCACTCCAGCACTATTGCATAAGATACTCTTCATTTACAGAAGAAAAAAAACAGCTTTCGCTTGCCCTATTCTGTTCTTAATATATTTTGTGAACCTTCCATGTTTTGTTATAAATGTTATTGGGTATTTAAAATAATCCACTTAGTTAAGAATATTCCTTTCTATTTCCATTTCACATTTTGGTGTCACCTTTTTCTTTGATATCACCAGAACAATTACATTAAACAATATACGCTTGTAATATATGCCTTTAACGTTTCTTTCACTTAATAAATATTGTGTTTTCTATTTGCAACGTATAAGATAATCTTAATATAAAGCATGATGTAATATTATTTTTGTCAGTCTCCACTAGAGCTCAATTACGTCCGCACACTTTTCTCTCCCTCCCTCCCTCCCTCTCCTCCCTACTCTGTCTGTCTGTCTGTCTGTCTGTCTGTCTGTCTGTCTCTCTCTGTCTCTCTCTCTGTCTCTGTCTGTCTGTCTGTCTGTCTGTCTGTCTGTCTGTCTGTCTGTCTGTCTGTCTGTCTGTCTGTCTGTCTGTCTGTCTGTCTCTCTCTCTCTCTCTCTCTCTCTCTCTCTCTCTCTCTCTGATTTTATTTGTAGCGAACAACATTTTTGTCTACATTTAAAATTAGAGTTGCTAATGTAATATTATTGACAATATTACTGAAGCAACAAAAATACGTTATATAATTAAAAGTAAAGTAAGTGCCTGAAACAACAACAAAGGACATGTAATTATTTCGTCAATACAAGTATGCTTGACATGAGACACGACGAATGTTCACAAGTTGTACTTTAGGTTTGAGTTATGTCTTAATATTTCAATCAATGCAAGGCCGCAGACGCCATAGAATTAACCCATTTTGAAATTACACCACCCAACTACTAGATTTCGTCTACTGTGTCTTTGGAACTTCTTCTTTGAACTACCGAATACACCCGTGCAAGTGTGGCCATAGCGCTGTTTGTATTTAAATACCGGAAATAAGCTTCTAAGCTAGCGGCTGTCGTCCTGCTCCATCATAAAAGCATGAACAAATGTCCACACAGTCCCTCTTCCTTGTTCCATTCTTTTCATAACGTGACACATTACGCAATCCCTGATACAATGCTGCTAGTGAATTTAGTCACGGATTTCGCCGTGATGTCTTTTCTCTTCTGTCGCTCTTTGACAAGATTATGTCGTTTCATTTTCATAGTGTTCTGTAGTTAAAGTTCAGTGGCTTGCCTGTCTGGCAAAGTCCTGTGGAAATATTGCTTTGCTTTTGTTTTATTTTTATATTTCTAGATCAAGTCTGCCACTGCATTTTCTGTCGGACTTGCCGGATTTTGCAGCAATCATAATTTTCTCTGTTAAATGTCAGCATATTTCAAAGTAGTAAAATGGGCAAACGAGTTTCCTCTATATTAGTTACATATCGTTTACAGAACGTCGTAGTCAACGCCAACATATTTTGTCTCTTTGTGATTTCTAGGCAAGTTTACGTTCAATAGATTGCCATTGCTTTCTGAACTACTGGCACTCATACCATTGTATAAAATATATGCTCCTCGCGGTCTGCTTCCAAATCTCCTGCAGCAGTTTATCTGTATTGCGGAGAGAAAATCATCAGAAATGACCTTGAGGAAAATAAACAGAATACCATGGACGGACAGAAAAACGAAATACATAAAAATATTAAATATATTAGATAAATTTCACATGGTCAGGAAAGATTGCTTTGGGCACACTATCAGAATGCATGAACTTGAAAACTTAGTGACAAATGAAAAATTGTATAGCAAAAGAGCAAGAGGAAGGCTGTGAGATAAATGTCTGGCAACTTTCGGTACACAGCATAATCAGGAGAAGACAACACCTGAATCAAATCTCTGATGATCGTGTGAGGTGGTAAAAATTGATCACTAACGCTCTTTGGCAGGGAGCATGATGATGATGCTGATAAAAGCTGGACATCCCACCAAAAAAAAAACACCCAAACCTAATCTGTATAAAATTTTATAATTTCTCACAACACCCTTTTCTGTTGAGACATTTCCCCTTTCATCTTCAGCATAAGACGTTCCAAATATATACATTTTATTTTTATTATCTAGATTTATAACCAGAAAAAAAATGAACAAATGTAAGGAATCTATGTCAGTTCAATCGTAGAACAATAATTAAATAACTATCAATAAATAGAGTTAGTATAGTGGGAATTTCAGAAAACAAATGAGAGTGACAAAGTCATTTCGCTACCGAAACAGAAGATGCGTCTTCATATATCTTATACATTTCAAGAGACAATCATGAGAAATGTCGAAGCGAAAATTGCTTTTCAAACAACAGAAGAAGAAAAGTGACTAGACACTGTGGACATAGGACATAGAAAGAGTGCGGAAAGCAAACCGAATTTTGTTTAGAAAACAATTTTCCAATCACAAACACTATATTTAAACAACACTAGCCATACAAGCGAAAGACATTCTTATCTCATCTGCACAAAATGTGATTCCTAATCAAGAGTACAAGAAACATACATATATCACAGTGGGGAAACTATTAGAAGAAAGCAGAACATTAAAATAATTAGACATAGAAATAAACAGTATTACAAATAACAATTAAACAGAGCAATTAGAAATGCGATCATAGAAGATAAGAAACAGTTTGTAGTAAGTACTTTCACTAGAATATAGATTGTTTCGTTGCAAGGCGAAGACGAATACTTGTTCAAGAACAGCAACATGCGAATTCAGTCCATCGTTGATTGGAATGAAAATACTTAACAGAAAGAAAACATATATATTATAATCATGGGTAGGCTACTGTGGATAAATGTAGGAGGATATGACCAAAATACTCTTATAATACAACTGCTGCCCTTAAACAGTTACTTGTAGTCACATTTGAGATAGGGATAGGGGATTTTTAGTTAGTTATTCGCGGCTCCAACTTCACATCAAAGGGTCGCCCCGTTATGCTACGTTCCTGTGCCAGTGAGTATCACACACAATGTTCTTCACTGCTCCATGTGAAAAGGTAACATACAAGAGTCCCGACAAACCAACAGCCCGCACAGGTACACCATGTATATTGTCGCCAACACAAACGTCCTCCACTTCACACGAAATTCACAGCTCACAGTGTCGCTCCACGCACTCACTCAGTAGCAAGGCGATGGAACCATGTACTACCAGCCCAACATGAAAATAATGCGCAAACAAACCATAGCCACAAGTATAAACACTCCAGAGGCCTAAACAGCTACACCGACTATCCTCCATATTTGGGGACCGGAAAGGGAATGTTTATTGTATCAAGGGTCATTTGTATATTCATAATATCATCCACGGGCCATACACAATTATCAACATGAACAGTAGCTTGCTACATTTGATCACACAATTAATTAATTCACCCCTAATGTGATGGCTGGAACTGGTTTACCTAGGATAGGGGTGTGCTGTTTGCTGGTATTGATAATGTTGCTACGCGCAACTGCTTTTCCGGGTTTCCATCGGTCAGTTTAGAGTGCAATCTACTCATCGCGATGGGACATTTTGAAAGGACAGCTTGCAGCAATAAGTTGCTACCACACAGATGCATCATTCAATGCATGTCTCCTCAAACTGGCAACTTCATTGTTGATTATGTAAAGTTCATGGGACCCAGGCAGTGGGGTATTGTTGTATCTGGCTTTCAGATCATCCTCGTTTTGAAGTTGAATGCTTCGTGCTATAGGTTATACAACACATCAAATGGTTCCACAATGAACGGTGCAGCAAATATGTTCAATTTCAGTTTACTTCTCTCGTTCTTTATTCATCAATTAATTTCGCATATCGATGTGTTTTATAAAGGGTTTGTCTTTCCAGAATGAGACCAGACTAAATGATTTCGCTTGCCTTATGCAGCTAGCGGGCCGGACTTTCTCCGCCCATGACTTAGATAATGAAATAAATTACATTTGTATTGAAAACCGTAACCATTCCTACATTTGCTTTTATCTTTTAAGTTAATGTGTCATTTCCGGACACAACACTATTTACTTGTTAATTGTTGTCTTGGTTGCTAAGATTGTACTGTTTATGTGTCTGCGGCATTGCTGTGCTAACCCAGGACTCTATTTCAGATTTCCCAAACATCGTAGGCCTTTGGTTGAACTACAATGGGAAAGATCAGATGTTACCTGGTTCTTCAGCTGTGGGTTTATCTATGGTTGCCTGTTTGTCAAGCTGACTGTCCCTATCAGGTAAAATACATTTTAAAATAGAGTTTTATATTACAGCACGCTCGCCTCCTGGCTTCATGGGTTCAATCCGGGGCGGATTCGAATGATTAAAATTGGCCTGGTCTCGCAGTATCCGTCCATCATGTGCCATGCCGATATGCGTGGGCTTTCATGTTCTGCCATCTCACTCGATCACCAGAGTCGTGGGTCAGCTCCGTGTTCCGCTCGCAGTATGCCTCCGCGTAAAATGTTTCAGGATGTAATGGCGGCCGCGTGACACTGACACCACCCCCAGAGTGTCAGTTGATCTATGACAATATGTCTCTAGCACCATATGTCTTAAATGAATGCAAAAGGGTCTTTTACTAATTTACTTCTAGCGGTGGCCTCGGTTGTGCAGTAGCTAGTACGCTTGGTTGCAGCATTGGTGGTCGTGTGTTCCAATCCAAAGGGGGATTTTTTTTTCAATTAACGTGGGCTACCTGCTCGACCCAGTTTAAAATGGATAGCAAGATGTTTATTGGGAAGTAAAGTGGGCCGACGTCATACTGAAAAAGCCATCCATCGAATGTCGATGGATATAAATATCTCGGACCAGCATTATATAAAAATTGTAATTGGCACGGCCATGAACGTACGTGAACAGATACGCGAACAGAGTGAAAGCAGTAACTTATACAGATACGTAAATACAGTGATAGCAGAAACGTAAGTATGTAAACAGATAGTAAAAATAGTAATAGTAGAAACGTATAAGTATGTAAACAGATAGTAAAAATAGTAATAGTAGAAACTTATAAGTACGTAAACAGATTTGTAAACAGAGTAATTGCAGTTACTTAAAAATACGTAAACTGATACGTGTACAGAGTAACAGCAGTAACTTAAAAGTACGTAAACACATACGTAAATAGAGTAATAGGAAAAACCTACAAGAATGTAAACAGATACGTAAACAGAATATTATCATCAATTTGTAAGTACGAAAACAGATATGCAAACAGAATAATAGTAGCAACTTATATGTACGAAAGAGGTGTGCCAACAGCGTGATAGCAGTAACGTATACGTACCTAAACAGATATGCAATCAGAGTAATAGCAAACACATATAAGTATGTAAACAGTGTAATAGACAGAGACATATAGACACGCAATCAACCCACATAGGCAGAGAGATGAAAAGAACATTGCATACTTCGGCGAAGTATCGATACAAACCTGAAACAAGAGTTTAGGAAAAGACTCCATTATTGGTACGAGACACTAAAAAAATACTGGAACAGTATAGGAAGAGCGTCCCTCCAATGGAACCCAAAGAAAAGACGAATTACAGGAAGACATTAAACACACTGAAATGAGAATTAGAGACTGAGATGATTAATATAGGGAGAACACGGTAAGAACTACAAGAGATATGTCGACTTAGTGTCAGTTGGTTGAGGGCCAATGGCCCAACATATCAAATAAGGAAGAAGACAAAGGCTGATAAAAACGAACATAGGATGTGAACTGTATGTAATTCTTTGTTTTTAATTATTTGATATGTAGAGAGAATACAGAGATAAGATAGACAAATAGACCACGCTTTTCACAGACAGACAGACAGACAGACAGACAGACAGACAGACAGACAGACAGACAGACAGACAGACAGACAGACAGACAGACAGACAGACAGACAGACGGACGGACGGACGGACGGACATACCAACAAACAGACAGACAGACAGACAGACAGACAGACAGACAGAGACGGACGGACGGACGGACGGACAGACATACCAACGGGCAGACAGACAGACAGACAGACAGACAGACAGACAGATAGATAGATAGATAGATAGATAGATAGATAGATAGATAGATAGATAGATAGATAGATAGATAGATAGATAGATAGATAGATAGATAGATAGATAGATAGATAGATAGATAGATAGATAGATAATAATAATAATAATAATAAGTCTTTATTTTCAAAGGGTTAAGAATTGGGCACGCAGGCCCGTCTGACATTCTGCCCTTCTTCTCTATTTCCTCTCATACATTCTTTCATTCAACATCACTTATGAAGCAACTTTTGACAACAAAAGAACATTAAAAACGCATGAAAAATAATCAATAACAAATGACTCACTGAGGCAGTGTTTAACATGGGCTTTATAAATACCTAAGGAGGGTGTAACGTGCCATACATAAGGGAATGTTTTTTGGCTAGTTGTCGTTTGAGATAAGTTACCATTATTGTCTTTTTTGTGTTGTTTGTTATGGGGGCATGTAGTCTGTACTAAGGTAGTGTTCAAACAGGTTGCGAATGTATGTATCATGATTGGTGGTGTCTTTGATTTCTTGTGGAAGATTGTTCCACAACTGAGCGGCAGAGTATGCTAAGCTTGTTTTATATAAGTCTATCCTAGGTTTAGGGACATGAAGTATATTTAGTCGTTCGCTATGTCTAGCGTTATATTTAAACAATGGCCAAAGGTAGCTTGGAGCATTTTGAAATAGGATTTTGTGAATTAGTTTGGTCTTATTAAAAAGCAGGCGCTTGTGGAGTGGCAGTAACCGGAGACGTTTATATAGGTTAGAATTGTCGGTAAGCTTTTCACCATTAATTAAACGCACTGCCCTTTTCTGGAGTGAATATAGGCGTTTTGTTATTGATTTGGAGCATCCATCCCAGACTGTGGAGCAGTAATCAATATGTGTTTGTATATGAGAAGTATAGAATATCATTCTTGTGTTTTCGTCAAGGAAATTTTTAATTTTGGCAAGTTGGTATACTTTTTTGGCTATTTGTTTAACTAGAGCATGAATATGTGAGTTAAAAGTTAGATTTTGATCTATGATAACACCCAGTGTCTTGTGCTCGGTGACACTTTCTACAGGCGTGCTGCCAATGTGCAGCTGAAGAGTTCTCTGCGAGTTTAGAGTGTGAAGTCTTTGCCTGGTTCCTATTAACATAGACTTTGTTTTAGTAATGTTAATTTGCATGCGGTTTGCATGACTCCAGTTAACTACACTATTTATTTCCTGTTGCAAGGATAATTCTAGCACATTACGATCAACAGCGTTTGTATATACTGTGCAGTCATCAGCAAATAGATCGCAGGACGACGACAGATTTAATGGAAGATCATTTATATAAATGGCAAATAATAGAGGGCCAAGAATAGACCCCTGAGGTACTCCAATATTAATGGTAATGGCTTGAGATAAAACTTTATTGTGTGATACTACTTGCTTTCTGTCTAATAAGAATGATTTTATTAATGTCACTATATTAAAACTTACTTTCATTGTTTCTAGTTTTTTAATTAGAATAGTATGATCTATCATATCGAATGCTTCCCTAAAGTCTATAAACACCGCTCCACATAGAGTATTGTTGTTAATATTTTGATGCCAGTTTTCTATCATGTTTGTTAGTGCCGTATGGCAAGAATATTTTGGCCGAAATCCTGACTGACTGTCAACTATCAGTTTATGGCGAACTAAGTGATCTAGTGTTGTTTTGTGGATGTGCTTTTCTAGCGGTTTGGATAATGAGGATAATATGGAAATTGGTCTATAATTACTCATGAGACGATCGTCTAGAGGACCAGCTTTTAAATGAGGATACACTTTAGCGATTTTAAAGGCTGATGGGAAGTGACCTCTGGTTAGACATTGATTATATATAAAAGTTAGTGACTCGCAGATCGCCGGTGCAGCATGGCGAAGGATCCGACTACTAATTCCATCTAGTCCTGATGAGTTATTGTTTTTTAGATTACGGAGATGAGTAAATACTTCAGTTGTCGTCATTAGCGGTATGTTGGAGGAAATGTGTCCATAGCATTTGTTCTCACAGAATGATGATAATAAAGATATGTCATGAGGCGCATCTGGTATTGCAGCCTTCAGTTGGTTTATGTCGGACTGAAAGTATCTACTGAATTGATCACATGTAACCTGATTTGATGGTAATGATTGTGATGATTTGTGTTTGTTTGTCAAGGTATTAATTGCTTTCCATATATCTTTAGTGTTGGTTTTATCTATTACTATGTTCTTAAAATAGTTTTTCTTTTCCTTCCGAATAACATATTGAACTTTGTTTCTCAGACTACGGTACATAGTTAGATCTCTATTTTTGTGAGCCCTGTCGCGATCTCTCATAAGTTCAACTACCTCCTGTGTGATCCACGGGGGCTTTGTGTGATGTTTAACACGAACTTCCTTAAATGGAACATGTTTATCAAATATACTTAGAAAGGTCTTTAGCCAGTGGTCCAGAGCATCGTCTGGGTCAGGAAGCTGGTAAACATAATCTAGAGATGAGTTGACCAAATCTTGTAAGAAGACGTCTCGATTGAAATTTTTGTAATTTCTATATTTTATGCTTATATGTTTGTGTTTGGGAGTTTTGGTGCCCCTTTTCGACCACGTGCAACATACTGGATAGTGATCGCTCATTGCATTGATAGGTACACTACATTCTGTGATGTTATCAGCACACGTAGTATAAATATGATCTATAAGTGTTGCAGATGATTTAGTGATTCTAGTGGCTTGTTTGACTAACTGTTGGAAATTATATGACTCTATTATGTTTTCCCATGTTTTGTTTGATTTGTTAGCGTCTATGTTGAAGTCACCTAGCAATATTATTTCCCTAGCATTACTAAAGACTACATCCATCATAGTGGTGAATTTTTCATACCAGATATTTCCTGCACTGGGGTTTCGATAAAGATAGCCAACTACTAGCGGTATGCAATTTTGAAGTTTAACCTCTATCCATACACACTCAATCTCACAGGTTTCAAAGTCTAGCCTGCGGTGGGCGTTAAGCGAGTTGGAAATATAAACTGCAATACCCGTCTCTTGTTTCTGATAGGGATCTCTTCTAATGGTTTTAAAACCTCTGATAGCGATGTCATCATCTGAGATGTTGCCATTTAATCGACTTTCGCTAACGCCAAACATGTGAAAATTTTGATTAAGTATAAGTGATAGTTCGGGCAGCTTCCCTAATAGATGGCATATGTTTACATGCCCGATTCTGAGCCCATTATTCCTGAGCCAGTGTTCGTACTTATTAGACATTTCAACAATGCGTAATCACAAGTTTAAAAGCAAAACACACACACACACACAAAGTGAATACAACTTGCGTCCCTTATTACAAAAACACACTCTAAAGTACAGAGAAACAGTAATATCTCTGTAAATATATAAAAATACGTACACAGATCCGTAAGGAAGAGCAGTGAAGACCCCCTCACTCACCGTGAAAACACAATTAGAATTATTATAAAAGCTATACAGCTAAGTACTATCAATTAATATAAAGTCAAAACCAGTCAATGTTTGTAATAACTTATAACCTAATACGTTACTAGATCAAGTTATAACCAAATATGCAGATAAACGTTTAAGGAGAGGCTCTTTCTTGTACCGAGATCCGGTGTAGCTTTGTCCCAAGTTGCTAGTAAATACCAGGTTGTGTTGGTTGTTGGTACAGCGACATTATAAGTGCTTGACGAAGTGTAGCTGGGCTATACCGTGTGAGGTGCAACCATTCTGGATTACAATTAAATGGGTACTGATGATGTCTCATGGGTATGTAATGACTACCAACTAGATAGATAAATAGATAGATAGATAGATAGATAGATAGATAGATAGATAGATAGATAGATAGATAGATAGATAGATAGATAGATAGATACAATGACTGATTGATTGATTGATTGATTGATTTCTTTCTTTAATTGTATGCTATATCCAGGAATGCTCCTGTAATTGACCAAACATAATGTGTTCCTACTTGAATCTACAAGAGATCCCCAAACTGACCAGTGCAAATGGAAGCATACATTGGTCCCTATCCATTGATGTATGTTCATTTTCCTTTGATATAATCATCCATCTATTTGTTTAATATTATAATCCACCTTGTTTAGACATGTTGTGTGTCTGCGTTAAGTGTAAATGCACATATAATATCTGTGACTTAGAGGTTATAAACACGTTTCACAACGCCGACATACCGGGTTCAAGGAAGAAGAGCACTTTCTCTCAAATTTCTACATTTTGCACTACAGTGTTGACTTCTCGTCCTTGATTTAGTGTCGTAACTTACAAGTACCTTTGAAGTCGGAGAGGGGAGGGGGGGGTCATCTGACGGCACAGAACACTGGTAATAAGGAACGCTAATCCACACGCAACATTCAGTCAAGTGCTGCCAGAAGTCGTGTATATGGACTACGCTTGAGTTCAAAGCTGTTAAGCGTTTACAAAAAAATCATCGGCCGATCAGAAAGCAATGGCAAATTAACGTTGCCTAGCAAATTAGAACCAATTAATTCATGCTGGAGTTAATCGTGACGTTCCGTAAAATACACACAAACACACACACACGCACACACACACACAGTCACACACACACACAGTCACACACACACACACACACACACACACACGCGCGCGCGCGCGCGCGAACGCGGGTAAGTCAATATAAGTCACAAATTGCTGTAGAAAATAGCTATATATAATAACAACTTGAAACCAGTTTATTTTTATACATTCATTGTCCCTATATTTTCAACATAATTTCCACCAACTTTGATGCACTTATCCCATCATTTTATCAGCCCTCCCAAACCGGCTGCATAGAACTGCGTGGTCTGTTTTCTAAACCATGTTTTAACTTCACATTCAACTTCGGCGTCATTCGTGAAATTTCTCCCGCCAAGATAGGTTTTCAGTGGGCCAAAAAAGTGGAAATCGCTAGGGGCTAAGTCGGGGCTGTAAGGCGGATGTTCCGGAACTTCCCACCTTAGTTGGTTAATTTTCTCCTGAGTTAATCGAGCCGTATGTGCTGGCATTGTCATGAAGAAGCAACACTCCTCTAGTCAGCAGTCCTGGACGTTTTCTTCGAATTGCATCATGAAGCATCGATAGAACTTTTCAGTACGATTCAGAATTCACATTGTCACCTTTCTTCTTTAAATTGATTAAAAGCAATCCTTGACAATTCCAGAACATTGTCAGCATAACTGTCACCTAATGGCACCTGTAGAAAACACCAACTACATTTACATGCCATCCCACAGAACTGTATGACATACTTATTGACTCGCCCTCGTGTGAGTGTGTGTGTGTGTGTATATATTCCTGAACTTTCGTCTGCCTGCCTGCCTGCCTGCCTGCCTGCCTGTCTGTCTGTCTGTCTGTCTGTCTGTCTGTCTGTCTGTCTGTCTGTCAACCTGTCTGTCAACCTGTCTGTCAGTCGATCGGTCTCTAAGTTGATCTGTCTGTCTGCCTATTTGTTGTTCGTTCCTTCAGAATCTTAATGCTATATTTGAATAAGAAAAAGGCAGAGAGTAGAATAGAAACAGAACTGCATAATTTGGGCAAGGGCACGGACAGAGCTACATGGTACAGCTACAGACAGGAAGGCTTGGGGTGAGCTAGTTGAAGTCTTATGCTTCACTGGGAGATAAAGGGTGATTAAAAAAATGTTTGCATATCCTTTACAGGACATCGCTGTCAACATCAGCATCTTTCAGCTGATTGTTGATTTCTTGGCAAGATTACGCTCAGTAGTTTGCCATTGTTTTCTGAGCGGCCGGCTCACATACCCCGTAAGTTACCGACGCGATTCGAACCACTGCTGATTCTCACCGTCGTCACGTTACTTATGAGAGTATACGAGATTACGGAGAAAAGTCGCTAACCTCTAGGCCAGGAAGCCGGCAAAGGGTGAGTGGAGAAGAAGAAAACTTGCTATCTCTCAGAACACGTGAGTACGAAGCCTAGCTTGTGTACAGAGGAGTCGACCTATTACGGTACAGTGGATGCTCGGTCCACTGATATGTGTCAGCCAAATATCCGTGTGCATCGCCAGGTCTTCTATCATTCTTCTTCTTCTTCTTCTTCTTCAGCGTTCCGAGCCATTGAGGTTCTTTGCTGCAAATACAATCCGTCTCCATTCGTCTCTCTGGTGGACCTTCTCTTGCCAGTCGTTGATTCCAAGTGCTTGTAGGTCTGTACATGTATTATCTCTCCACCGCCTTCTTGGTCTACCTCGGGGTCTACGGTCATTTATTTCCTGAGTGTAAGCGAGTTTTGTTTCCCTATTATCTTCCATTCTTTCTATATGCCTCAGCCATTGTAGTCTATTAGCCTTCATGATACCAGTGATTAGCGGGGACTTAAACAGATCATAAATGTCTTTGTTACTTCTTCTTTTCCACTCTCCACTTTGTGTATCCCTAATGGGTCCAAAGATGCGTCTTAAAATTTTGTTCTCAAAGGTTTGTAACAAGGCTTCGTCTCCTTTCGTTGTACTCCAGGTTTCAGAGCCATACAGCACAACTGGTCTGATCAGTGTTTTGTATATTGTGATTTTGGTGTTACGAGATAGCGCCTTTGATTTTAGTAGATGTTGTAGTGCATAGTATATCTTATTTCCAGAGTTGATTCTAGTTTGTATTTCTTCCCTTATGATGTTGGAGCAGTTGAAGATCGTACCCAGGTATTTGTATGTTTCCGTTCTTTTAATGGTCATATTATCTATTTGTATGTGGCCAGAGTTTCTAGCCATTCCGTCTCTTGAAATTACCATATATTCTGTCTTATCTTGGTTGATAGCCAGCCCCATCTGTTGGGCTTTTTCCTTTAAGTGAGTCAATATTTCCAATGTCTTTTGTTCACTTTGCCCTATAATATCTATATCATCTGCATAACCAAGCAGCTTGGATGTTCCTCCAATATCACATTCCTCCTTTACCTTCCTTACAACTTTCTCTAGAGCCAGATTGAAGAGTAGCGGCGATAGTGCATCACCCTGTTTCAAGCCAGATGTTATTTGGAAGGGGTCTGATTTCCTGCCTTTATATGTTACTATATTATAAGTATCTTCCATGCATAGTCTGGTCATGTTGATTAACTTCCTTGGTATTCCAAATTCCTGCATAGCATTCCATAGACTATTCCTATGGACACTATCATAAGCCTTTTTAAAATCCACAAAAATGTTATGGAGATCTCTTTTATATTCCCAATGTTTCTCGGCTATTTGTCGTAAGATAAATATCTGATCTATTGTTGATCTGTTTTGTCTAAAACCCGCCTGGTAGTCACCTAATATGTCTTCTGAATATGGTTTTAGTCTATTTAGTAATACTGCGGATAGTATCTTATAGCTTGTGGACAGTAGTGATATTCCTCTATAATTTCCACATTGGAACTTGTCTCCTTTCTTAAAGATAGGTATCAATAATGACTCTTTCCAGTCATGGGGTAATTCTTCTGTCCTCCAGATTTTTATTATTTGTTCGTATAGCTTTAGATGTAATGCATGGCCACCTGCCTTTATAAATTCAGCAGCAATTCCATCAGTCCCAGTTGGATCATTGTTTTTAAGTCGTGTGATTACATATAGGATTTCTTCAAATGTAGGTTCTTCAATTTGTGGTTCGCATGTTAGAACCTCTTTCTGTGAGAAAATGTTACTTGGAGCTTCACAATTTAGTAATTCAATAAAATATTCTGTCCATGTGTTGCACATTTCCTCATTGGTATTTATCATATTCCCATTTTTGTCTTTTAAACCATATGTGTTTTGTTGGTGCCCTCGTTTCATTGACTTCAGTTCTTTAAAAAATTTTCTGGATTCATTTTTCTGGTGATTAGTTTCCATATCTTTGATTATATTACTCATATATTCTCGCTTCTGCTGTCTGACTATTTTTGTAGCCTCTTTACATTCATTTCTATAATGCTCTTCCTTTTGGATGTTATTGATGTCATTTAACCATACATGTCTGGCATTCTTCTTCCTAATGACTGCTTCTTCACATTTTTGATTGAACCATCTGTTCTTTCTATGCGTGGTTAACACACCGAGACTTTCTTCTGCGGTAGACTGAATTGTATTCTTGATGTTCAATCAAGTTTGGTCAATGCTTTCCTCCAAAGGGTTTTGCAGAGTTTCAAGTTTACATTTTATTTCATCTGTAAATTTCTCTTTGACTGTAATGTCTTGCAGTTTTTCTCTGTTATATGTTGGGTGTAATCTTTGTAATTTAGTATAGAAAGCTCTCTTAAGTTTTATTTTAAATTTTGCTCCAACGAGGAAGTGGTCACTGTGGCACTCAGCTCCTCTATAACTTCTGACTTGCTGTATGTTTGATGCATTTCTGTTGTTAATTAAAATGTGATCTATTTGATTATAGGTTCTCTTGTCACATGATTTCCAAGTTTGTTTGTGTATATCCTTTCTTTGTAGTCTGGTACTGCTAACCTGCAGTCCTTTGGCTTCTGCCAGGTTGATGACTCTCCATCCATTATCATTTGAAGTTGTATGTAGGCTTTCCATACCGGCCACTTTTTTATTAGTTTGCTCTCTACCTATTTTTGCATTGAAGTCTCCCAGCACAATCAGGATGTCCTGTTTGGGGGTTTCTTCTATGACATCTTCCAGATCATTATAAAAGTCTTCTTTAATATCATCTTCTTTCTCTTCAGTAGGTGCATGTACATTAATCATCGTTATATTTTTCCATTTACCTTTTATTCGTAATTTACTAATCCTGTCATTAAAAGCTTTAAAGTTTAAAACGTTCCCCCATAACTCTTTTTTGATGACAAATCCTGTTCCTAATTCATGTTTATTTTGGGTGTTTCCTCCATATATTATAATCATTCCATTTTGCTCTAAAGTACCCTCTCCTGGCCACCTTATTTCTTGAATTGCTGTTATATCCATTTGATATTCAATCAGCTCCCGGGTTAGTTCTTCGGCCGCTCCAGCTCGATATAGTGTCCGTACATTCCATGTTCCAAATCTCAAAAGTCCTTTAACGTTCCAAGGTCGTTGTCCAGATAAGTCAGTCCGATATCGAGGCTCATGTATTTGTTTCGTAACAAAGAAAGGTTTTTACAAAGGTGGGGATGTTAACCCCACGCTTCAACCCCCAACCTGGAGGACCAGGGTGTTTCTCTTTGTCTGTTCTCTACCCTTTGACCAGTCCGGCTTGGGAGGCCCTGCTGGTAGCTACGCTACCGCCGGCATAGCTCTCAGGGTCATTGAGAAACTCAAGCTCCCCCACCACGACAAGGTGGAAACACCATCGGGGGAGGGTCTTCTATCATTGCACGTGAAAAATTGAAGTGTTCCCTCGTGATGCTAAGATCCCAATAGGATTTCTCAAAATCTAAAATGGATTAATTGGCACATAGAGCATAGACACAAGCCAATGTGAATATTATCTGTGTTAATGGATAAATAGAGATAAAAAACAAGTCAATGTGAATATTGTCAAAATATAACTACACGGTAAGCTGTGGTAGCGCAATGGCTATCTCTCCCGCCTGTCGTCCTTATGGTCATATGTTCACATCCTCTTCTTCTTTCGTTCGCTTGAAATGTGTCTAGAACTACAATTTTGTCTACTATGTACATTTCACTGTCTTCACACGTTCCAAATTGCTGTAAATATAGTCGGGTCGCAGAGTTGGAGTGAGCGACCAAACTTGCAAAATACACCACGACTTGTGTGATCATCACCTCTGGCAGTAAAGGTCCAACTTCTGGCGTTCTGTGGCGGAACCGTTTTAACTAACAAGAGAAGTGGCGGCGGCAAACAATGTTCTAGATATGTGTATACGTACATACATGCGCAGACACTTGTGTACATGCATACACATCTAAACGCGAGTAAGACCACAGTCTACTCTAGAAAAGGAAAGGTGCTGAAGACGGAGGCAACTAGCCAGGAGGTACACCACAGAAATCAGGATGACACGCAATTACGCCATGAAGTATGTCGTGTTCACATCAAGGCTGAGAGTCGCTAACGCTAGCTAGTTCGATTACACGAACTGGGAGCTAAGACTGAACAATCTCGTCAATGTCGTCGTCGAGGGCAGAAGAGGAGACATTACAAAACACTCCTCACGGGAATTGTGAGAGGGACACTTTGAGGTGGCTGCTGCGTTGGTGGAATGATCATGTATGGAAATACCCAATATGCAGGGATGTCGATGGTGACGGCATAACATAGTCATCATCATGTACCATGCCGGTAAGCGTCGGTGGTCAGATTTCGCCATCTTACACGATCACCAGAGTCGTGGATCAGATCTGTATTCTTATCCCGACCATGCCATGTGGTCAAGCCTTCCAGATATTTACTTCTCTGCCTTCCCTTTATTTTTTCCCTTGAATCTTGCCAGTTGTCACATAAACTCAACAATAACAGGACTTAACACCTGTTGAACAAGACATCTACATGACAGGTTCTTGACAAAAGTTGGACATACATTCACAACGAAATGTTTACACCAATAATTGAACAAGATATACATCATGAGAGATACTGGAAAACATCTTTACAGAACCTTCACATTTCACTGACATCAACAACAGTTGAACAAGACATGCACCGGGAATAATACTTGACAACAGCTGGACAGGACATTACACAATAATGTACTTCACACCAGCAGACCAAGACATTACAGGGACATGTACTTCAACACTGTTTATAACACAATCTTTTATTTATTGAGCTGACTGTAGGTGTCGGATGAAGACCCATGTTCCATCTAAATAATTACACTTCAAAAGCAATCATATGCAATGTGAGTACGAAAATGGAAACATATAATACCTCATCTCTAAAACCCACCAACAGACACCCAATCTCAAAACTCTCCAACTCTCCTCCATCACACCTCTAATCTATAGCCTCCTCCTGCACAACAACTCAAGTATATCATGAATTATCCTTTCAACTGTCACTGAGAGTATAACACTGGTCGACTTCCTAGTATTGGGCAGGCATAGGGACACACTGCTATTCTGGTCCGTAAACATCCTGTTATCACCTGAAGTGGTGTTGGAAAGGTCTCAGGTTGCAGCTTCCCCCTGATGGTTCCCATGTAAGTCTAATCCCTCCTGTGAACAGTCTATGAATAGATAATCATGGCCTCTCAATGGTGAGTAGTCTGGCCGAGAAGCTGGCGACTGGGGTTAAACAATACATAACAGTCTGCATACCATCCAGTCAGTAGAGAGATAGCTCCACTATACAGCAGCATTCTACAACACACATCTCTCCCAAAACGTTTTTCTTAATGAGGATAAAATACAGGATGGATTATGGTTCTTGCTTGTAAGTTTGAATTTAATCTAAGTTCCATGGAATGAACAAGTTGGCATCACATTCTCCTTGATACACCACAACTATTGATGAGCTGAGGTCAATATTTCCTGGATAGTACTCTGAGTCCAGGAGGTTACTCCATGGAGATGAGGAACTTCTAATCTTGAAAGTAATTCCTGCAACATTAATAATAAAGGAGTCCATCCTGTGATTTGGGTTTAAATTGAGACCCTTTCAGTGCCTTTCAGCTTTGACAAATATTGATGTAGATTTATGCTGGTATTTTCCTGAAGACATTGTGGTTATTGTTACATTATAGTTTCCACATTTTCAAAGGAGTTGTAGTCCTGAAGTAGGGACTCCCCTTTTTATGTCCCCATAAGGAAGGCCTCTCCACCTCCTCTGTTCTCTGTTGATATATAAAATGGTACAACATTTGCTTTACATAGGTTCAAAGACAATGTCATATCAAATATCAACATACACAGAGAGAAATGGGGAGTAGAGGGGAGGGTGTTGTCCAGACACACCTCTCCTTGCTGGTGATGGACTGTGGGTGATATGTTTTCATTATTCATCTTTATTTGTGATAGTCACAAGCCCATATGCTGAGACAGGGGTAGCCTTACACAATTACAAGCATTTTATAGGTCTAGGTACTCACAATATTTAAACCACAGTAGACCTGGGCACAATGAGAAAAAGACACAGTAAAGCAGGCATTGTAAGACAAGCATCATGAGCAAGCATTGTAAACATCAACACGAGCAAGCATTGTGAAATAGCAACATGAGCTGGCCTTGTAAGGCAGATGGAAGATAGGCATCATTTACAACTGCAATATGCAATATGTAATATAATGTGACTAATGGCAAACACACAGTGACCAGACCAATGGGTGGTACTCTGTTACATGGATGTCCTATCCCATACATACTCACACAGCAATGCCAGACCTCACCCCTTTCAGACTAGACTCGGCTCACAAGTACATCATATCAACACCATCACCATGTGCTCTTTCCCCACCAAGTAATCTCAATATCCATTACAGTAAGTAATTAAGCAAAATTGCATGAGCAATAGTTCACATATGTAACAAAGCACATATGGAAAAACATGTTTTCCCCTGTAAATTTACATGAGCCATACAATATATTCAGCCAACTAAGACACGGGTTCGAACACACCTTGTCCTTTCAGGAACTAGTTCATATGAACCCACCAATGTAGCAAAGGTACCAGTGTAATACTTCAGAGAGAAATTGTATTAATTCTCAAGAGCGTAATTTAGCCACCAGGCATCACATAAACTGTAATTCTGGCGTGCCATACAGTCCTGCATACATATGAAGACACAAAACATCTTTCCTTCTACTAATGTGAGAGGTTACTTATAAAAACACCAATTCACTCATTCAAACATCCTCAGCATTTACAAGGGAAATGTTACATGTTACACCATACATTTTGATCACACACATAAGTTTACAAGAGCATTACTACCTATTGATCAAGAGTGGACAATGATAGGCATTCATATGAGAATCCAGAGTGCACTAAGGTTTGTGAATATGCATTGAGAGTAATTTACAGTCATCAGGCATATGCAAACAGTCACAGCAGGCGAATATTAGACAATTAGAATATACTGGGAGACCTGACAGGCTGAAGAAGCAACATTCAGAATACTTTCACAATGAAGTTCTGATTTCACTTTCACATTCCCTAATAAAAATACTCTTATATTCTTCTCTTTCGTTCACTAGGCATAACCACAACATTTAAATATGTTTGATAGTGGTACCTGTTGTCCAGAGAACAATATTATATGGAATTATTTGGGCTCTATGATCCCCACACGGAGGTGCATCTTGCCTTGATGGAAACCTAGCTCAAACTCCCAGACTATGAATTTGGCCTAAAAGAAAGCGTTACTCAGGGAGGTATTAGCCAATCAAAAAACGTGCATGCGCCTTTTCGCTCCCCTTCAAGGTTCTAGAAGTTTCCATGCTATTAATAAACAGGCTGTTAGGATGGATTCCGTTCACGATTAATAGTAGTGACAAAATGTGGTGGACTGGGGTTGTGGATGACTGATCCACCATGTTACAGAGTCGCTAACGCTAGTTCGATTACACGAACTGGGAGCTAAGACTGAACAATCTCGTCAATGTCGTCGTCGAGGGCAGAAGAGGAGACATTACAAAACACTCCTCACGGGAATTGTGAGAGGGACACTTTGAGGTGGCTGCTGCGTTGGTGGAATGGTCATGTATGGAAATACCCAATATGCAGCGATGTCTATGGTGACGACATAACATAATTATCATCATGTGCCATGTCGGTATGCGTCGGCGGTCAGGTTTCACCATCTTACACGACCACCAGAGTCGTGGATCAGATCTGTGTTCTTATCCCGACCATGCCATGTGGTCAAGCCTTCCAGATATTTACTTCTCAGCCTTCCCCTTATTTTGTTCCCTTGAATCTTGCCAGTTGTCACTAAATTCTCGAGGTTAGTTTTTTTCTCTTACCGCGCCCCAAAAGATTGACTGTCTACGTCTACTCTATCTAATCAGTTTGCTGTTTTCATTTGCCACTTGTAGGGATATTCTCATTTTTAAATACCTATCCATTATATTCTTTACATTCAGAAACCACATTTCCACTTCCATTTGAGGTTTTTCAGCTTGTCGGCTCATTATCTACGTCTAATAACATAAGGTAAAATTGACCCGATTCTCAGGTCCATCTAGTGTTAAATAAGTACAAGGAAATGTCGCGGGAAGTAATGGCGGCCGATGTGGTATTGGCCACAAAACCCACCTAATGGATGGGGCTAGTTCCATGTCCTCTTAACACATTGGGAGTACAACAAGCCATTTGCTTTTATAAATTACACAATTTACGTTTATTAATTTAATTTCTTGTTTACATTTACAGGACAATAACATTTCAAGAATACCTGCAGGAAGTTTGCCTCCAAATTTAACAGAGATATATTTTGATGGCAACCCAATAACAACAATAGACGACAAAGCCTTTGGCGAATCTGCGTCTACTTTGACAACGCTTTATTTTACTAATGTCCATTTCATTCGATTTCCAGACGCTTTTGGACATTTGCGTGCTCTGACCACTTTGTCTGTTATTGGTGGTAATATTACAGACTGGAACGAAGATGCCTGGATTAATATTGGTCAAACTCTTCAGACACTTACTCTTCAAGATGTAGGAATTACTGTATGGCCAAGGTGGATTCGAAATTTTACGCAATTAAACGATCTTACCATATTTCGAGGTGCTGTTTCTTCCATCCCAGACGGCGCATTAGATTCCGTGGCCCATAGCTTAACAAGCCTGTCCCTCAACTATAACCTGTTAACTATGGTTCCCAAGGCGCTTTCAAACTTGAATTCTCTACAGTTGCTTTATCTACAGAACAATCAGATTACGGATATAAGGTGGCTTCCTCAGAATAGCAAGCTAGACATGTTATCTCTTAGTTTTAATTACCTATGGAATGCTAGTCAATTAAGCGAGGTTCTGCGCCCTTACAATACCTTACTGAACTCCTTTGACATAGATAATAACCATCTTACCAGTATTCCAAATATATCTTACTTAATCAATGTAAGAGTCCTGGAATTTTCATACAACAGAATATCTGATTCTATTTCTGGCGATATTTCTTCTAATGTCTTCATTCTGGGACTATCCTACAACTCGTTTCCATACGTACCCAAAATCCTGTCAAAACTACTTACAATAAAGGACATCTCCCTGCCCTACAATGCAATAAGAGCAATAAGAGAAACAGACTTTCACAATGAAACAGCCACGATTGATCTTGGTTACAATTTAATAACGGAGTTGACAGACACCAGTTTCCCGGAAAATTGTGGACTTCAGGATTTGGAGTTAAACAATAACCCATTGACCACAATTTCTACAGTTGCTTTACAGCGTTTGCCGAGACTGGTATATTTGAATCTAAGATATACAAGAATAACTCGTTTACCTCTAGGACTGAGGTACCTCAGCAGTCTCTCTACACTGGACGTGACCAACAGCACGTCGCTTGTATGTACCTGCATGGAGAGCAGTTTAACAGCTTGGGTAGTGAAGCTGAACTCACAGAATGTTCTAGGGAACTGTGGTCATACCAGTGTTTACGACTTCTTCTCTTTATTAAGTCCATCTTGTCCTCCTTCAGCTGCAACACTCTCGTAATATTCGAACATTTTGCTTTTATTGATTGATTAATTGGTTGATTGACTGATTAAATGATGTATTAATTGATTGATTGTATTTATTGACCTTATTTATTGCACCGGAACGTACCATTTAGTGTTCGCTCATGATTACACAGAATTATTACATGCTAGGGGTCTATTGAATTTATTCATGAACATGAGAAATTCACTCATTGGTACCTTACCGTCTTTACAAACGATAGTTACATTGTAACAACCATAACATATGGCAGCAAGTCCAGATTTGGAGTTATATTTCTCTCAGCATGGGATAAAGTGTAGAGACCATAAGTTGCCTATCTTCTTATTCCACATTTCTTTAATCAATGTGCAACATTCTCCTAGGTGTTGACATTGTGTAAACGATCGTTTGAAAGTGTTCATGGTACGTTAACAAAATAACTTTTAATCTAGTTAATAAAATATCAAAAATCCGGGATAATGCATACGATCTTCTGAGATCTCCTGGGATCCTACGAAAGTCTAGTTGGAAGTGCCCCGATATACTCCTGCTTCAGAAGCAAGGCGCTGCAGTCTACTGGATGCTACAGATTCGAATCCCAGCGTGGTCATTATAGCTTTATATGGACATTTTACCTAGAACTTCTTCTTACCTCTACTTCTTTTCTCTGCTTATATGAGTGCCAATAAATACCAACAGATTTATGTTTCATCATATTAGACATGCTTGCTGATTATTAGATCAGTTCATTTCCGCAGCTCTGTAGCACTTATTAGGGTCTTGGTGTGTCCATACTAGAACACCAAGTGTAATAAATATTCTGTTATTGGTGGTTTTCCATTGAAACATGTAAAAGTGAGTCAAAGTAGTTTCTTATTCGATCTACTCTTTTCTATCTCCAACTTCGGCTCTGCTGTAGTACATACACACACGAGACCTCTCGTTGTTTTCCCATGTTAAAGAACTCTGGGTATTCCAACGAATAGTAGCGGTAACTGAACTAAAACATAGTCCCAGTTATTTTATTATAATCGCGTTCATCCTCACCACCATGATCATCAACACTATCATCGCCTGCTTCCAAATATCCCGCAGCTGTGTTTTTAGGGCTTTTCACAGGATCAGGAATTGTATTCGAAATTGCATTCCTTCACCATAGAGCCGGCATTGAGTAATGACAATACTAATGTTGCAACACTTCAACGTCATTTTGATGAAAGGAATGTCTGTGCAATAAACAATATAACGCATTTATTTGATTTCTTTTTGCCAAGAATGTTTCATGTAAGACATGAGGAGTGTTCGGAAGCTGGACAAACAGAGTCAGAAATATTAGGTTTAACATTTCATGCAGACCAAGCCGCAGGCGTCGATTAAATGTAGGCATTATGAAATTATACCGCCTAATGACTCAAGTTTGGATTGTTGTGCCTTGTAAGGACGGTTTAAAGATGGTCGTCACATTTTGACATTCACCATACAGGAACAGCGTTCTGTTACACGTTTTTTTTCTCCACAATTGAAGGGATGAAATCTAAACAAATTCAACGACGAAATAATGCATGCCTGTCAGTCTAGCAAGTGTATGAGTGGAGAAGAAAATGTCAAAACAGCGTGACTTATGTGACAGACTGTTCACGACCGGGTCATGCACACAGAGTAGTGACCCCCAGAGTTGATTGCAGCCGTTGAAGGCCTCGTACAAGAAAATCACCGATTGACTGTGAGTGACATTGCCGAAAATCTTGATATCATTCAAGGTTCAGCACACCGTATCACCCAGGATGTGCTTCAGTACCACAAAGTGTCTGCAATGTGGGTGCCACGACAGCTTACTCCAGAAGTGAAACAACAACGCATTGATGCTTGTCAGTAACTTTTGCTCTGCTTTCAAGCAGAAGGTGAAAGATTTCTATCAAGAATTGCTACTTGGTATGTAATCTGAGTTCACTACCACGAGCCAGAAACGAAGAAGAGCGAGCAAAGAATGGCGTAGTCCATCTTAATCGAAACCAAAGAAGTTTCGCACGCAGTCATCTGCAGGGAAGGTTATGCTGACTCTGCTGGGATGAACGAGGCGTTGTTTTACAACACTATATCGTAAGAAGCAAAACTGTCACCAGTGATACATCCACAGATCTTCTCAGGAATCATCGACCAGCAATCAAATCCAAACGACGTGAACTTCTGAATAAAGATGCCCTTTTACAGAATGACAATACTCGACCCCATACTGCCATTGCAACGTTTGAAACCACCATAAACCTTCACTTTCAATGTGTACCACATCTCCCGTACTCGCCAGACCAAGTCCTAAGTGATTTCCACCTTTTTAGAAAAGTCAAAGAGTCACTGGGAGTGAAGAAGTTTCGGTCCGATGAAGAGGTACAGCAGGTAGTGTATGAGTGGTATGAGAATTTTTTTCTACAGCAATGCAAGCACTATATTGGAGATGGGAGACTTGCATTGATCGCAGTGGTGACTACATCGAAAAACGAGACATTTGTTCTTTCCTTTTTCAGAATATATTCACCAAAAATAAAATATTTAAGGTATTCCTCTGTAGCCCCTCTTATATACCATGTAAATCTGTATCGTCTGTTATGAAAAGATTCTTGACAAGCAGTTTAACTGATTCACTGCCGAAGGATAATATTTCGCCAAGTGTAACCTCTCATTTAGACTCAAGAACGATATGTCGCCACTCTAGTTTTGTGTTATTTGTGTCGTGTCGTTGCATCTTCTATAATTTCAAATGTAAATTAAATAAATATTTACATTATAATGTTTGTTCACTTGATAGTGTACCATTGTTTTGTTCAAAACTACTTAATGTTTGACAGTAACCAGTTAACAATATCTCTTAAATTTACTACCAAGACATAATGGACATGCGTTGTTAAGACTTTATGTTTCCTTGACCGAACGTAACATTAGTTCTTGTTGCACGTATCCTGGACCGGCCTTATCGCAACGGCTAGACCTAGCCCCTCCAGGTTAGGTGGCCATGTGTTGTAATGCATTCCGACTCAAGCACTGTTTTTCAGAGAGATCGAGGTTCCCATCTCGACCCAGCCAATTATTGGCACCAGGAACTTATTTTGGGAAATAAACGCGGCTGGTGTGATATTAACCACATCAGCCATTGAGTGCGATTGGTCTAAAGTTAAGGGGCTAAAACCATATACCCATAACATCCCATGGCGTGAAGAGGGCTCTTTTACTGTATCTTATATAACCCCGTCGTTGTCCACTAGTATTCAACGTGACACATTTGAGTAGTGGGTATACATTGGTTTCCATCCCGACAAATTCATATGCCACGGAATATACTAATACACCTTCAAATTATTAACATAACACATTGTTATAAGTGTTTGCTGACATCACTTGATAAACACTGACAAGCTCACACATACATCTTAATGATTGAGTTGATCAGTCAAGAGATAAGGGCTAATTTTAGTTGTCCGAACGACAGTCAGGTAATTACAATTTTCTGTTTATGTGAGAATAATTAGAGATGAACAGCTGTGAATGATTTCATGGGCTGCAGGTGCCTGTTTATCTGTCTATCTGTTTACCTGTATCTATGTGTCTATTGTTTACATATTCTTAGTGTATTATGCACCAGATCAACAAAGATGTATCGAAAATGGCTGTAAATCCGCGTCTGCTGTATGATGGGATAGTTCCAGGTTTTACAAAGGTGCCTATTTCTTTTTATATGCTTATCCTATTTACAGGACATTGTAGTCAACACCAGCATTTTTCAGGCGCATTTGATGTCTTGGCAAGTTTTATGTTCAGTAGTTTACCGTTGTTTTCTGAACGACCAGCTCACATATCTTTCCGTACGAAACCAACGCGATGCGATCCGCTGCCGAATCTCGCGCATCTGTGTTTTGCACGTGGATATTCGGGATTATGAACAGCGTCCTGAACCCTTTCGCCAGCGCGACCGACAAAGGTGTCTACAGCTGATCTTAATTAGAGGGAAGTAAAGGCGTCATGAAGGAAACTGGAAACTTCAGCTCATAAACTTATTACTTAATATATGTGAAGCTATTAGAATGTTGCATTCAACTATAGCTTTCATTACCCATCTCCCATAGAGATAAAATGAGGAGCAAGGAACGGATGCGTGTTGTCCCCAAGTCTCATCAACTTATACACATAAATACATTTTACACAAGTCCAACTACTTTGATTTAAGATCAATGGAAGAAGCATAAACAATCTTAGGTATGCTGATGATACAGCGTTGCTAACAGAATACGAGCACGAGTTACAAAGCCTAGTAGGATACGTAAGCAGGCATAGTGTAGTGTAACATGCCTGGGTTCATTAACATTGGGCGATGGACCTAAGCGAAAGTGGTACTGTATAAACAGGCTATACCGGCCCTGAGAAGTAATAGACGGAGGTAAAATGAGGCTGGGTGGTAGGTCCCTGGAAAGGGCAAATAAGAAGATAGACGGGGAAGGTTGGAGGCAGTGAGTTTAAGGGGGAGTCGAGGAGGCGTCAGCCCGCTAGTTTGGTTGTGAGGCAGACAGTTTTGGGCTGAGGAGGAGTGTTGTATGGATTCAGGGGACTGGAGAGTTAGTTGAAGCGTATACCCCGAGAGGGTCGGATAGTGCGTTGAGGCCTAGACCCAGAGTGGGTTGGATCTTGTGAGTTCGGGCCGGGGAGAGTGGCTGGTTAACTGTCGTGGTGGATGAGATTAAGTAGGCCCGGAGAAGCCAGTGTTATTCGAGTGTTAGGTTGTGATGAGGATATATTCAGGAATTACTGTTACTGGATTTATATATGTTGCTTGTTTCCGTGTTTATTTATCATTAAAAGGATATTCTGTGCGCAAACGCAATCTTGTTCAGTGACTAATAGATGTGTACTATAGTAATGACTTTTGGTGTGGGACATGGGACTAACCCAGCTTACACTCTGCAGTGATATAGAAGGAGCATCAGGATCTAGACAACGACCAATCTCATTGTGTTGCAAAAGAGATTGTGACATGTAGAATGTGGCTCAGATATTAACATTATACAATAAACTATAATAATTAGCAGTGGAAAAGGGAGTCTCCGTGGCGAAGTGTTCAAGCCGTCTGCATCGGGCAGCAAAGGTTGTGAGTTCGATTCCAGGCCGCATACTTAGGTTCATGAGAGCATTTTTTCGGAGACTCCTGAGGGTCGTCGCTGGAGCTACGGAGTTATTGCTGTGTGGGACGCTTTCCGCACTGCGGAAAGAGATTGATCCATATGGGATAACAACCCGGTGGATTGTCTTTAAGCAGTGGAAAGGAGCGGTCATCAATATACAGTAAACAATATAAAATGACACAAAGTAGTGCAGCTTTACATAACATAATTAAGACACATATAGGACGTTGCGGCGATTAGCCTTCATCAGCAAACAAACACATTCACAAAGACAACATACAGTCAAGGAGATCTCCTGTGACTACATCAGAAGGTGACGACAGGACGAGAAGAGCAAAAGCATGAACAAATGAAGGCAATGAAGAGAAAATGAGAATTGAAAAAATTTTAATTGATAAAAATGTTAATTGAAAAAAAAATGTTAATTGTTAAAAATGTTCATACTCACCTTACAGTTCAGATCTGTAAGCAACTCAGAAAATCTCCGATGTATTCTTTTTATGTCCGGTGCTTGGTGTTACGGTTCAGTGAGCACATTGAAAGAAGGGGGGGGGGCGGAGGCAGGAGAGCAGGAAGGCGTTGGGGAAGTAGGAGCCATGGTGGGACAGGGAGAGAATGAGAAGAAAGAGACACACTGTATGCAGACACCGCATATAAAAGCTGTTTAAATTGTTCTCTTGGTGTGAGTAAGTTGTCCAGGTTTCACTGCCATAGAGAAGAGTACTAAGGACACAGGCTTGATAGACAAGGACTTTTGTTTTGGCAGTAAGCTTCCTGTTCTCCCAGACTCTTTTTCTTAACCTGTTCATTGTTGTTGCTGCCTTACCAATCCGGATGTTGATTTCCTGATCTAGGGATAATTTGCTATTTACCACTGATCCTAGATATGTAAAATGGTCTACTATCTCTAGTTCAGCGTCGTCAATAAAGATTGATGGTACCCCATGTGCACCTTGTGACATAATCTGTGTCTTCTTTTTGCTAATTGTTAAACCAAATTCAGAACAAGCATTGGAGAATACAGATAGTAGACATTGCAATTCTTCCTCAGAGTGGGTCGTAACTGCAGCATCATCTGCAAAAAGCAACTCTCTGATCAGTACCCTCCTAATTTTGGTCTTAGCCTTCAATCTCTGAGCATTGTAGAGGCTGCCATCTGAGCGTAAGTGAATGTATATACCACCATCCTGATCACGAAATGCATATTTCAGTAGAAGTGAAAAGTATATTCCAAAGAGGGTGGGAGCTAGTACACAACCTTGCTTAACTCCACTCTTGATTTCAAATTTTTCAGAAGTTGCACCATCAAACTTGATTATACCCTTCATGCCTGTGTGGAACGATTCCACAATGGACAGAAGAGTTGGTGGGCAGCCAATCTTCTTTAGTGCCTTGAACAGACCCTCACGACTGACCAAATCAAATGCCTTTGTGAGGTCGATGAAGGCAATAAACAGTGGTTGATTCTGTTCACGGCATTTTTCTTGCATTTGTCGCAATGGTTCTCTCTGTAACACAATCAATACCACACCTATGTCTATCAGTTAACACACATGTCCACAGCTTAATTACGTCACACTGTTTTTATGTGTTCTGTAAACCACCCGCTGCTAGATGATAATGCCGTTAAATTGTTACTTCTATTATACCTCGTATGACTGTGTACAACAATAGAAACTTTCGGAAATCAGGAAGAATATGGGCTTTCCATCACATGTAATACAACTCATAAAACTGCTCTATCTAGACCAGCAAGCAGCGGTTAGTATAGATGGCGAGACATCAGATTGGTTTGACATCAAGCAAGGAGTATGTTAGCGGTGTGTGCTGTCCCCCTAGTTGTTTAACCTGTACGCCGAAAATATAATGAGAAATGTAAGAGATGATATAAACAGGGAGCTATATGATGGCCTAAATATCGGTGGTCATGACAAATCAGAGATTCGGTACGCTGATGATACAGTATTGCTATCTACAACACAGAATATAAACGGTATAGACGAGTTCTAAGAATATCTTGGATAAAGAAAAGTACAAATGCATCAATACTTCAGGAGCTGAATATTGAAGGTTGGCTATTAATGACGATGAAACAAAGAACATTGAAATATTTATTTCGCTTGAAACGTTACGAATGTTTGGAGAAAACAATAATGTACGGGTATATGCCTGGGAAGAGAGGAAGAGGAAGGCCAAAGAGAAGATGGGTGCAAGATGTGGCGATTGATCTCCAGATGGGCGTTTCAGACGCAGGACATCTTGCTTGTGATCGAGAGGTTTTCCGAAAGGTTGTTAAGGAAGCGAGGTTCTGCAAAGGACATGCTACTGAATGAATGAGTCATACCTTAGATCAGGGTTAGGACACATTTTTCCTGCCAAGTTGCCATTTGGATATTTATAACTTCATTCGCGGGCCATATACAATTAACAACATAAACATTAGCTTGCTACAGCTGGTCATATAATTAATTAATTCACCCCTAATATGGTGACTGGAACTGCATTTCCTTGGTGAGGGTTGTAATGTTAGTTGGTATTGATAATGTTACTGTTCGCAACTGCTTTTCCAAGCTTGCATAGGTCAGTTTAGAGCGCAATCGACTCTTTGCGATGATACATTTTAGGAAGGAACTGCTTGCAGCAATAAGTTGTTCCAAACAGAGATGCATATTTCAGTGTATGTGTCCGCAAAGTGGAACATTCATCCTTGCCGGTTTAAAGGCAGGTGGTGGAAGAAATTTTGAGGGCAGCCGACAGATATTTGTTGGTCATGGTCTCGAGTTTACGACGGCAGGCATCGGAGCTCTTCTTGAGTCAATGGCTGCGGTCTCCGACCAGTACGGTCACTGCCATAGAGGAAAGCAACGGCAAACTACCTCTTTAAAAGTGCCTAGTATATCATGATTCGCTTAAAGATTGATCATCGCAAGACAAGGACAGAGACGTTAAAATTAGCAACATGGAACGTTAGGACGTTAAACGACGACGAAAAATTAGAGAACATAAAACAAGAAATTGAAAGGGAAAAAATTGATATTTTAGGTATGTGCGAAACGAGATGGACAGGATCAGGCATCAAGATAGATGAAGATTTCAAGATTATTTATTCTGGAGGTGAAGATCGTCATAGGGGAGTGGCAATTATTTTGGACCGGAAAACATCAAAATCTGTTCAAGGATATTGGGCCGTGTTGGACAGAGTTCTACTAGTTAAATTAAGTGGCAGACCTTTTAGCATAAATATTATTCAAGTATATGCCCCAACAGGAGAATCCAGTGAAGATAGTGTAGAAGAATTTTATAATGACATAGAGTCTGCCTTAAAGAAATGTAAAAATTCAGAAATAAACATCATAATAGGGGACTTCAATGCAAAAGTAGGAAATCAAGGGGATAGATACACAGCAGGAAACTATGGTTTAGGAGAGAGAAATGAAAGAGGATACAGACTCGTGGAGTGGGCAAAAGAACAGGAAATGATTGTAGGAAACACCTGGTTTAAGCAACACCCTAGAAGATTATGGACATGGAGGAGTCCTGATAGCAGGATTAGAAACCAGATTGACTACATTTTCATTAGCATAAGATTTAGAAACGCGCTAACAGTAGCAAAAACAATTCCCAGTGCTGATGGTTATAGTGATCACAGATTACTCACAGGAACATTGAGGATAAAGTTGAAGAAAGTGAAGTATATAACAGGAAACACTAAATATGATTTGTGTACATTGAGTAATGACAAGGAAATACAAAAGAAATTCAACATAGAAGTACAGAACAGATTTGAAATATTGTCTGATCTAGAGATATTATTCCAGGATGTGGATGATCAATGGGAAACGTTGAAGAATTCAATCAATGTGGCTGCAGAAACAACTATTCCAAAATTAAAGAAGGTGGGTCGTAAGAAATGGATGACTGAAGAAATTTTACACCTCATGGAAACAAGAAGACTCAAAAAAAAAAAAAATAATTCTGTCAAATATGAAGAAATTCACAGACAAGTCAGAATATTATGTAAGGAGGCAAAAGAATCATGGCTTGAAGAAAAGTGCTTAGAAATTGAAAACCAACACAACAGTCAAAATACCAAATTAGTGCACAAAAGAATTCAGGAACTTACTAATAAAAGAACAAGTACATCAACAGGGTATCTAAAAACTAAAGATGGCAAAATCATAATAGAAAAAGACCAGATTCTACATGTATGGACAGATTATGTGAAACACCTTTATGATGATAACAGAGACGAACAGTATTATATTATATTTAATCATAAAGGACCGCCAATTTTGGAGATGGAGGTTCGAAATGGTCTTAAGCATATTAAAGCTGGCAAGGCCCCCGGTGCAGATAACATCACAACAGAAATTATTAAAGCTTTAGAAGAATTTGGACTAGAGCAAGTCACCAGACTGCTGCACACATTATATGATACTAGAGATATACCTCCTGAATTATGTAACTCTGTATTTATTGCAATCCCAAAGAAATCAGGAACCTTGGAATGTGATCAACATAGAACAATTAGTATAATGAGTCACATCACAAAGATTGTGCTAAGAATTATCATGCAAAGAGTGAGGAAGAAGATACAACCTAAAATAGGGGAAGAACAATGTGGGTTTGTAGAAGGAAAGGGCACAGTAAATGCTGTGTATATGCTTCGAACAGTTATTGAACGTGATATAGAAGTAAACATGGATATACATCTTTGCTTTATTGACTATACAAAGGCTTTTGATAGAGTTAGACATGTCAACATTGTGGATATGCTTGCAGATCTACAAATTGATGGGAAAGACATTAGACTTATAAAAAACATATATTGGAAACAACACGCTGCAATAAGGATTGATAATGAAGTGGGACAGTATCAGCCAATTAAGAGAGGTGTTAGGCAGGGATGTGTGATGTCTCCAGATCCTTGTTCCCTATACAGTGAAAATATTTTCAGAACTGTAGAGGATATAAATGGAATCAGCATTGGAGGACGAAACATCAATAACATTAGATATGCAGATGATACAGTATTAATTGCAGACAATGCGCAGGACCTGCAACAATTAGTATATGCGGTTGTTGTACACATTGAGCAACTGGGGTTAGAATTAAATTGTAAAAAGACTCAGGTTATGGTCGTCACTAGGAAGGAAGAAGTGCCACAATGTAATATACAAGTAAATGGAAATATTCTTCAACAAGTGAATCGGTACAATTATCTTGGGACAGTCATAACATCTGATGGGAGATGCCTTGAAGAGATTAGAACAAGAATCGCCATGGCGAAAGTAGCCTTTAGCAAGATGAAAAACATTCTGACCAATAAAAAGATGTCAATTGAAACGAGAAAAAGAGTGTTGAGGGGATACATAGAGCCTGTTCTTTTGTATGGATGTGAAACTTGGACAATGAGCAGTCGAAATGAAAAACATATCTGATGGCTGCAGAAATGTGGTTTCTGAGGAAAATGCAAAGAATACTATGGACAGACAGAAAAACCAATGACCAAGTACTACAGGAGACAAATGAACACCGTAAACTGATTAGAGAAACTAGACATAGACAGTCAAAAATGTTTGAACATGTTATGAGAAGAAATGGATTGGAGAACTTGGTGACAACTGCAAGATCGAACGGAACAGACCAAGAGGAAGACCGAGAGGAAAATACATGGATGGCTTGGCCACATGGCATGGACGAGACAGGAACACTGAACTGATCCACGACACTTGTGATCGAGTGAAATGGCGAGTCATGACCGCCCACGCTTTCCGGCATGGCACATGATTGATTGATTGATTGATTGGTTTAAAGTTTATAGAACTCAGGCAGTGGGAGATTGTTGTAACTGGCTTTCAGCTCATAGTCAGTTTGCGTTTGAATGCTTTCGTGCTTTAGGTTATCCAACGCATTAACTGGTTTCACAATGAACGGTGCAGCAACGATGTTCAGTTCCCGTTTACTTTTCTCTTTCTTTAATATTTGATTAGATGTATCAATTAATTTCGCGTATTCAAGTGTTTTAGAAAGCTTTTGTCCTTTCAGAATGAGACCAGATTAAATGATTTCGCGTGCCTTATACGGCCCGCGGGCCGGACTTCAAGGCCTCTGACTTAGATAATGAAATAAATTACAACTGTATTGAAAACCGTAACCATTCCTATATTTGCTTTTATCTGTTAAATAAATGTGTCATTTCCGGACACAACAGTTATTATTTGTTAATTGTTGTCTTGTTTGCTAGACTTGTGCTGTTGATTTGTCTGCGGCATTGCTGTGCTAATCCAGGACGCTGTTTCCGATTGCCCGAACATTGTAGGCCTATGGTTGAACCAGAATGGGAAGGATTAGATGTTACCTTGTTCTTCAGCTGTGGGTTTACCTGTGGTTGCCTGTTTGTCAAGCTGACTGTCCTTATCAGGTAAAACGCATTTTAAAATAGAGTTTTATATTACACCATGCTCGCCTGCTGGCGTCAGGGGTTCAACCCGTATCGTGGCTGATTCGAATTAACATAATTGACCTGGGCTTCTAGGTCAACTCCGCCTACAATGTTTGAGGAAGTAATGGCGGCCGCCAGATTTTACCAAATTACCTACGGAATGACTATTGGTCTATTAAAATATGTCTAGCACCATATGTCTTAAGGAATGTAAAAGGGTCCTTACTAATTTACATACTTGTAATATAGCCCGGCTGCAGTTGTTAATAGTATGCTTGGCTGAAGGTCTCGTGGTCGTGTGATCGATTCCAGTTCAAGGCGGGATGTGTCCATGGACCTGAGCTACCTGCTCGATCCAGTTTAAAATGGGTAGCTGGACATTTCCTGGGAAGTAGAGGGGGCCAATGCGATATTGATACAATCATCCCTCGAGTGTCGATGTTTACAAACATCTGGGAACAGCAGTGTATAAAAATAGTAATTGGAACTGCCAACAACGTCAGTAAGCAGATACGTTAATAGAGTAATAGCAGTAACCGATAAGTACGTAAACAGATGCGTAAACAGAGTGATAGCGGAACATTATTAGTACGTAAACAGATAGGCATACAGAGTAATAGCATACACTTGTAAATTCGTAAAGAGATGCCTAAACAGAATAACAAAAGAAACATGTATGTTCGTAAACAGACGTGCAGACAGACAGACAGACAGACAGACAGACAGACAGACAGTTAGACAGACAGACAGACAGACAGTTAGACAGTTAGACAGACAGACAGTTAGACAGACAGACAGTTAGACAGACAGACAGTTAGACAGACAGACAGTTAGACAGTTAGACAGTTAGACAGACAGACAGACAGTTAGACAGTTAGACAGACAGACAGACAGTTAGACAGACAGTTAGACAAACAGACAGACAGTTAGACAGTTAGAGAGACAGACAGACAGTTAGACAGACAGTTAGACAAACAGACAGACAGTTAGACAGTTAGACAGACAGTTAGACAGACAGTTAGACAGACAGACAAATACACAGATTCACAGGCACACAGATACACATATACACAGATACACAGATACATAGATAGAATAATACATACATAGAATGATACATAGATAAATAGATAGAATGATTGATTGATTTATGTCTACAACTATATGCTACATCCAGGAATGCTCCTGTAATGGACCAAGCATAATGTGTTCAGCGTTGAATCTACAAGAGGTTCCCAAACTGACCAGTGTAAATGGAAGCATACAGTGGTCACTATCCATTGATGTATGTTAATTTTCCTTTGATGTTATCAGGCATTTATTTGTTGAATATTATAATCAACTGTGTTTAGAGTTTCTGCATGTCTGTACTAAGTGTAAATGAACATGTTTCACAACTTCGACATACAGGGTTCGATATCAGGCGAAGGCGATTTGGGAGCAGATCACTTTCTCTGGAATTTTCTGTAATTTGTACTAAAATGTTGACTTCTCATCCTTGTCTTGTGGATGTAAATTACAAGTACCTCTGAAGTCGAAGAGGGTTGGTCTTATGGCGCTGGACACTGGTAATAGGGAAAGCTAATCCAAATGCAAAATGCAGTCCAGTGCCAATAGACGTAATGTGTTTGGACTACGCTTGAGCGTCAAAGCCACAAAGCGTTAAAAATATCCGATAGTTCGGAATCTTAAGACTTTACTTGAGTAAGAAAAAGTAGGAAGATGAGAAGCAGAAACAGAACTGCCTAATTTGGCAATGATACGGACGGTGCTACCCATTGGCACCTTGCCGTCTTGACAGACGATAGTTTGTGCTTTAAAAAGGCATAATAACTTTTAACTATGGCGGTAGCGAGTGTGACTGATAAGGCCAATTTGCGCTGTAATGTCCGTTCATAGTGGGTGCATGTGAACACGTGGTCATTTCCACCATCATGCACCATCTTACGTCTCAAACGCTTGGTGTGTGACTTTTCTGCAATAATTTTCTCCTTTGACTTTATTCCATTTCTGATATTTGCCCTCCATGCAACACGTTCAGCGGCGACTTGCTCCCAATGTGCATTATCAATGCCTGTATCAATCATGTCCCACTTACACACATCTTTGTATCGTAGTAGAGGCCGACCCTGAGATCTCTTACCCATCTGTAATTCACCAAAAAAGATATCCTTTGGTATTCTACCATCATCCATCCTCCTAAGATGTCCTATCCATCTAAGTCTACGAAGACTGAGCATGGAATAAACTGTCACACAACCTGATCTTTCCAATACTTCAGTATTTGTGATTTTGTCTTGCCACTTAATACCAAGAATTCTTCGCAGACACCGCATATGAAAGCTGTTTAAATTGTTCTCTTGGTGTGAGTAAGTTGTCCAGGTTTCACTGCCATAGAGAAGAGTACTAAGGACATAGGCTTGATAGACAAGGACTTTTGTTTTGGCAGTAAGCTTCCTGTTCTCCCAGACTCTTTTTCTTAACCTGTTCATTGTTGTTGCTGCCTTACCAATCCGGATGTTGATTTCCTGATCTAGGGATAATTTGCTATTTACCACTGATCCTAGATATGTAAAATGGTCTACTATCTCTAGTTCGGCGTCGTCAATAAAGATTGATGGTACCCCATGTGCACCTTGTGACATAATCTGTGTCTTCTTTTTGCTAATTGTTAAACCAAATTCAGAACAAGCATTGGAGAATGCAGATAGTAGACATTGCAATTCTTCCTCAGAGTGGGTCGTAACTGCAGCATCATCTGCAAATAGCAACTCTCTGATCAGTACCCTCCTAATTTTGGTCTTAGCCTTCAATCTCTGAGCATTGTAGAGGCCGCCATCTGAGCGTGAGTGAATGTATATACCACCATCCTGATCACGAAATGCATATTTCAGTAGAAGTGAAAAGTATATTCCAAAGAGGGTGGGAGCTAGTACACAACCTTGCTTAACTCCACTCTTGATTTCAAATTCTTCAGAAGTTGCACCATCAAACTTGATTATACCCTTCATGCCTGTGTGGAACGATTCCACAATGGACAGAAGAGTTGGTGGGCAGCCAATCTTCTTTAGTGCCTTGAACAGACCCTCACGACTGACCAAATCAAATGCCTTTGTGAGGTCGATGAAGGCAATAAACAGTGGTTGATTCTGTTCACGGCATTTTTTTTGCATTTGTCGCAATGAGAATATCATATCAGTGGTAGACCGGTTCTGTCGAAAGCCACACTGTGATTCGGGGTAGACTTGATCTCCTAGGACTTGAAGTCTGCGCAGTACAATTCTGGCAAATACTTTTCCAACAATACACAGAAGTGAGATACCCCTATAGTTGTTGCAGTCGTTCCGATCGCCCTTGTTCTTGTACAGTGTTATGATGCTTGAATCTTTGAAATCCTGTGGGACTTGTCCTTCACGCCAGCATAGCTCTATTAGCTGGTGGATCTGTATAGTGAGTGTGTCTTGCCCACTCCTGATAACCTCTATTGGAATCCCATCCTTACCTGGAGCCTTGCCAGATGCAAGTTCATTTATAGCACACTTAACTTCTTTTATGGTGGGAAGTGTGTCCAGGTGGTCAAGAGTTGGTAGAGCCTCTATGGCGTTGAGGGCATCATCCGCTAGTTTGGTCTCACTTGAGTAAAGCTCCAAATAGTGCTCTACCCATCTGTCCATCTGCTGTTTCTTGTCAGTGATGATTTCTCCAGTCAAGGTTTTCAATGGTGCACTTCTTTTGATCACTGGACCACAGGCTTTCTTTATTCCTTCATACATGCTTCTTATGTCTCCCTTATCACTTGCGATTTGAATGGACTCACATAACTTGATCCAATAATCATTTGCACACTGCCTGGCAGCCTTTTGCACCTCCTTCCTAGCTTGCCTTAGCTCACTCAGAGTGTTACGCGTTGGTCTTTCCTTGTTTCTTAAGAGAGCTTTCTTCTTCTTATCAATCAAGGGCTGCAGAGTCTCGCTGTTGGCCGCAAACCAGTCCTGCCTCTTATGATCCACAGTGCCGTAAACCCCTACGGCAGTTTTATAAAGAGTTTCCTTAATTTGATCCCACTTTTCATTTACTGTACAATTTTCTGGTGTATCAGTGAAAGCGTCTTCAAGTTGCTGTTGAAACTGAAAGCACTTTTCAGGATCATGAGTGTTAATAATATTAATCCTGGGGCTAGATTTGTGTTTAGCTGTGTAGATTCTATTTGGTTTCAGTCTAACCCTTGCAACAACCAAAGAATGATCCGTATCACAGTCAGCACTGTGGTAACTTCGAGTCAATGATATATGGTTCAGATGTTGTCTCCGTGTGATGATGAAGTCCAGCTGGTGCCAATGGCCGGATCTTGGATGTTTCCATGTGACCTTATGCATCTCTTTTGTTTAAAAAAAAGAGTTTGTAATACATAGGTCATTACTGGTGCAATGCTCCAGCAGCCTTTGCCCATTTTCATTCATGCGACCGATGTTGTATTTTCCAAGGCACACTGGCCATGAACTCGAGTCCTTGCCCACACGAGCATTGAAATCACCGAGCATATAAATGTAGTCAGATTTTGGAACTGCCTTGATCATGGAGTCTAACTCCTCATAGAACAAATCCTTCACATCATCAGAGGAATCGAGTGTCGGTGCATATGCAGTAATAATGGTGGCAAACCCACAAGAGGTTGCCAAGCGCAGGGACAATAGACTTTCATTTCCTCCTGCTGGAATTTCAATCATTCCCAGTAGCGAATTCTTCACTGCAAAGCCCACACCGTGTTGCCTTTTTTCTGCCTGCCCTCTACCCTTCCAGAAAAAGGTGTAGTTGTTTTCCCTGAGTGACCCTTCCTCCGCGAGGCGAGTCTCCTGCAGGCCAGCAATATCAATGTTAAGACGATTGAGTTCGGCATCAATCACAGCCGTTTTTCTCACATCGTCAATATTGGTCAAGTCAGTGGAAAATCCTGGACACATGGTTCTCACGTTCCAGGTTGCAAGCCGTAGCTTGAGGTTTCTATTTTTATTTTTGTTTGTACCTGGTGCATTGGCTTTACAGCCTGCGATTCAGATTTTGTCCTAGCCCCAAGCACCCATTGAAGCAGGCAGGCTGTGGCGAATCAGCACCCAATTGGCTGGGGGCTGCCCAGCTTGAGGCGGGCGGTAGCTGATCAGTGACACCTATAGGTGTCTCCCACCGTCAGAGGCAACGCGTAGCGCCCCATGTCTACGCCAACTGACAAGGACTTATAACCCGTAACAGTTGCCTCTCGCTTTGATTCCGAGACCAGTTAAGACCAGGGATGGAGTTATTGCCTCACCATAGCACAAAGCCTGGGCTAAAATATAGAGATCATGTGTTGCCCATGCAGCATGATCCCTCTCTCGGCCTGCCTAGTTCACTCCAGAGGAAAGGTAACACCCCTACATCTGGAACAAGACAAGCTGCAGAAGCTGCCGGATCAGCAAAGCAATGCTCTAACTGTCCGCCTGTCGGAGCTTCGATCCTAGACCAGTCGCCAACCAAGGCTTAGGGCCTGGTCTGCCCTGCCATGACAATTTTGTCTTTAGCTTGCATTTCCTCGCACCAGGGTAAGGCTTGTACCCTCCCAATTGCGCTCTTCCGCCCGAAGCCGTTTTCACAATGTGAGCTGTCGGGTTTGGTAAGCGCCGCCCAACGTTCGGCGCTAACAGAAACCAGGTAGTACCGTCTACTGTTATACGGTAGCTCAGTCATATCTGACTAAGACCTGACTAAGACCTGACCGGACGGTGCTACATGGAAGAGCTAAAGATAGGAGGGCTTGGGGTGAGATGGTTGAGGAACCTTTGCTTCACTGGGGGGGGGGGGGGTATATGATAAGTGGAGATGGAGAAATCTTGCTGGCTGTCAGAACACATGAGTAACAAGCCTTGCCCCTCATGTACAGAGGAGTTGACCTATTAGGGTACAGTGGATGCTCTGTCCACTGATCTGTGTCAGCCAAATATCCGTGTGCATCGCCAGTTTTTCCATCACTGGAGCGTGAACACGTGAAGTGTTCTTTCATGGAGCTAAGATCCCTATAGGATTTCTCAATATTTCAAGTGGATTAATGGGCAAACAGAACATAGACACAAGCCAAAGTGAATAGTATATGCATTAATGGCAAACAGAGACTAGAGACATAAAAATATATAAATATTATCTACAGTTGAGTTGAGGTAAGAACCGACATCACTGCATTGAGCCAGTCCGTCATGTCTTCCGGTACTTTAACCCATTCTTTTTCACGACTGATGGTCTCTAAATCACACACTTGGCGTATCTATATTTCTGCCTGAGCCATCCAAGACCTGACTCGTCTCAGTCTATGACTCTTGCTTGCTTGTGTTCGTTGGCTTGAACTCCAACGCGAAGTCCTGTATGTCTGATGAAGCCATCCTGTTGTCCAACATCAGTGTGATGTCATACAGGACCTGCGTTTTGCGTGAGTATCCGTTGTCCCATGTCTGGCTTATTGGTGTGCAGACTGGTGGTTCCTCGCCATACAGGCAGACACTCTCCGACTTCGGAGGAATCAGCGATCCTATTGACTTCAGCCAGGACCCCGAAGGGACCTGTTGCCCAGGACGCTCGACGAGGACGCGTCAATAGGTCTTGGCCAGTATATAACCCGGCCCTGGTGCCTTGGAAACACCTCTGCGCAAATCTATGGCTGCATGCAAAGGGTGATCCCTATCTGCAGCAACTCTCAGGCACCATTTAGCTTGAAGGGCTCTATGCCTTTCTGCCATTGTTGGTAGTGCCAGGATATGCGTCATGCATATAATTGGTGTGTCCTTTGTGCACCCCTGGATCACCCGCATGGCCGAATTCTGTATGCGCTCAAATATTTCCAGCTGGCTCTTTAACACTGCCTGCAGTCCCAAAACGTACTAAATTACCGAAATTAATAACTACATTAATAACCAAACAGAACATAGAGAAAGGCCATTGTGAATATTATCTGCATTAACGGACAAACCAATGTGAATATTCTTTGCATTAATGTAAAAGGGTTATTCCAAAATCAACATACGATTGGTTGGTAAAAATAAACCGGCTGCCATAGCGACATTATTCATTGCTTGCATCATTCAGTAGTCCTTTAGCTCACAATACATCAATCTACAGTCACATTTGTTGAGTGGTTCACGACAAACGAAGGAATAAACACGGACACTATTGCCTTTCCCGCCAGCTGTGAAATTATTGGTGTGATTCGTTTCCTTCAAGCAGAAGGTCAAAATTCGGCAGAAATTCATAGTCGATTGTGTCGAGAGTACGGTGATAACATTATGAATCCATGTCTCGTCCCCAGTCACTATTCTGTCGAGAAATGCATCCCCTATTTTCTATTTACACAAAAGAAACATCAAACACGAGCCTATTCTTTGAGCTTTGGTAACGTGTCAGTTGCGTTGGTACCCACCGTGAACAGAAATTGTAGTAACTTAACCTCTGTGACAATTCGAAACAGACTAGTTTTAGAAATTTGTAGAAATTATGTAGAAAGATCTGAAATTGTGAAACTGCGCTTGTTCCGACGACTTGGTCGAATTTTTAAATGAACTCATCTGTCACATTGTCGTCCTTGTTCATCCTCATCATGCACATCTTTATGCCCATCTCTGAGTTATATGTACTCTTTACACATTGGACGTACAACAAACCCTTTACTTTTATAAATTGCACAATTTACTTTTATTAATTTCATTTCTTGTTTACATTTACAGGGCAATAACGTTTCGAGAATACCTGTAAACAGTTTGCCGCCAAATTTATTATCAATAGATTTCGATGGCAACCCAATAACCACAATAGACGACAATGCCTTTGAGGAATCTGCTTTCACTTTGACATCACTATTTTTTACCGACGTCCGTTTCACTCGATTCCCAGACGCTTTTGGACATTTACGTGCTCTGTCCACTTTGTCTATTATTGGTGGTAACATTACAGATTTGAACGAAGATGCCTGGATTAATATTGGTCAAACGCTTCAGTTACTTGCGCTTCAAGATGTGGGAGTTACTGGATGGCCTAGCTGGATTCGAAATTTTACGCAGTTAAGCGATCTTACCATTTTTCGAGGTGCTATTACTTCCATCCCAGACGGCGCATTAGATTCTGTGGCCCATAGCTTAACAAGCCTGTCCCTCAACTATAACCTGTTAACTATGATTCCCAAGGCGATTTCAAACTTGAATTCTCTACAGTTGCTGTCTCTACAGAACAATCTGATTGCGGATATAAGGTGGCTTCCTCAGAACAGCAAGCTAGATATATTGTCTCTTAGTTTTAATTACATATGGAATGCCACTCAGATAAGCGAGGTTCTGCGTCCTTATAATACCTTAATGGACTCCGTAGATATAGACAATAACCGTCTTACCAGTATTCCAAACGTATCTTACTTGATGAATGTAAGAGTCCTTGAATTTACACACAACAGAATATCTGATCTCATTTCTGGCGATATTTCTTCTAATGTCTATATTTTTGATTTATCCTACAACTCATTTCCATACGTACCCAAAATCCTTTCAAAATTACTGACAATAACGGACATCCTTCTGTCCTATAATTCAATAAGAGCAATAAGAGACACCGATTTTCATAACGAAACAGCCTCGATTGATCTTGGTCACAATTTAATAACAGAGTTGACAGATACAAGTTTCCCAGAAAATTTTGGACTTCAGTCTTTGGAGGTAAACAACAACCCATTGACTACAATTTCTACGGTTGCTTTACAGCGTTTGCCGAGACTTATATCTTTGAATCTGAGATATACAAGAATAACACGTTTACCTCTAGGACTGACGTACCTCAGCAGTCTCTCTACACTGGACGTGACCAACAGCTCGTCGCTTGTATGTACCTGCATGGAGAGCAGTTTGACAGCTTGGGTAGTGAAGCTGAACCAACAGAGTGTTCTAGGGAACTGTGGTCATACCAGTGTTTACGACTTCTTTTCTTTATTAAGTCCATCTTGTCCTGCTTCAGCTGCGACACTCACGTAATATTCGGATATGTTACTATTATTGATTGATTGATTGACTGATTAAACGATGTATTAATTGATTGATTGTTTTTAATGACCTTATATCACATTGTAAAGTACCATTTAGTGTTCCCTCATGATTACAAAGAAATATCAAATGTTGGGGTTCTCCTGAGGTCATTGATGTACATGAGAAATTGACTCACTAGGACCTTACCGTCTTTACAAACGATAATTACATTGTAACAACCACAACCCATGGCGGTATGACCAGGGATGGAATTATATTTCTCACAGCCTGGGCTGAAGTGTAGAGACCATGAGCTGCCCATGCAGCATGATCCCTCTCTTGGCCTGCATAATTTAACACAGGGGAAAGGTAAAACCAGTTCTTCAGAGAAAGATGAGAAATTGCATGAGATATAAGTACACAGGTATCTCTAGGCATTCGTAGAAGTAGAAGCTTTATATAGAGGTTAGAGGACACATTCGACAAAGTGGACAATGAAATTCATAGTAGTCACACAAAGAGTTCCAGCTTGTCTACAAATGACGACACTGCCTGACTGAAAGAATACGATTACTTTGACCCAAGGAATGTCTATTGTCTCAGAATCCGTCACTCTTTAGTCTGCTGTATAACATTCAAACAGTAATGACCGATGTACCGTCGCCATCAAAGGATAATACTGATATTGCCCGGTGATTAATATAAATAATTATTTATATTTATGGTTATATACTGTAGCATGATAGAACAGAATTCCCCATTCCCAGTCCGACACATTTCATAAAGATACTTTAAGTCTTCACGGGGACCATCCCAAATAGAAGGGCTATTATTAGATCGTATGTTCTAGAACGAGTTGGGGGAGGGCAGAGGTATGCGCTTGTTTTGATTGGTTAATAAGTAATGAGCCCACGCTATTCCTGGGCCATATTTTAAAATCTAATTAGTTTGAGCGGGGATCTCACCAGGAGCGGTCGCTAGTGTGATGTGATGACCCAACAATGCCCTTAAAGATACGATAATATATTGTTCTCTGGACAACAGGTACCACTTTAAAACATACTTTGATGTTGTAGTTGTGCCTAGTGAACGAAAGAGAAGAATATAAGAGTATTTTATGAATAAAATGTGAAAGTGGAAAACCTAACTTCTGTGCGCCAGAATTCTGAACACTGCATCTTCAACCTTGACACGTCTTTCACGCTGTATACTCCAAGTGCATATCAATCCCTTGATGTGACTGGTTGCGTATGCTTGATGAATTGTGTAGTACACTCATGCAAATTCGCAAACCCAAACCCCTTGTGCATTCTTCATGCCTAGGATGACTCATTCCTTAAATCAACTGTACCTTTGCTCTCGCGAGTTAACCTATGGCAGTCTGGATTAGAATGAGTGACTTAAACATGTACAAGTTCCTTGGTAAAAAGCTGAGAATCTTGGAGTGAGTGAGTTGGTGCTTTGATAAGTAGCCTCTCACATTAGTAGAAAGAAAGAGGCTTCAAATATCCATATGTAAACAGGACGGTGATGGCACGCCAGAATTGCTAAGTCCATGTGATGCCTGGTGGTTATAAGCTCAAGAGAATTAATATAATTTCTCTCTGAAGTATTACACTGGTACCTTTACTGTTGGTTGGTTCATATAAACTAGTTCTTAAGAGAACCATAGGTGTGTGAACCTGTGTCTTAGTTGGCTGAATATAATGTATGGCTCATGCAAATTTACAAGGACTAAACATGTTTTTCCCATATGTGCTTGGTGCATATATGAACCATTGCTATGCAATTGAGCTTCTGTTACCTACTGTAGTAGACATGAAAATTACTCAGTGGGGAAAGAGCACATGATGATGATAAAGATGATGTACCTGTGAGTCAGGTCTGTCTGAGAAAAGGGGTGAGGTCTGGCATTGCTGTGTAAGTGAATATGGAATAGGACATTCATGCACCAACATCACAGCCATAGGAATGGATGTCTGGTCTGCTAATTGGGTAAATGCCATTAGTTAATACATAATGCATATTGCAGTTGTAAATGCCTATTTTCCATTTCCCTTCACAATGCCTGTCCCATGTTGCTATGTCACAATGATTGCTGTACTGTGTCTGGTCCTCCTTGTGCCCAGGTCTACTGTGGTTCAAACATGGTGGAACTTAGACCACATGAATGCTTGTAATTGTGTTAAGCTACCCTGTCTCAGCATATGGTCTTGTGATTACCACAGATAAGGGTGAATGGAACACATATCACCCACAGTACATCAGAGTGAAATACACGGCATCATCAAACTAGGAGAGGTGTGTTTGGACCACACCCATCCTTTTCCTCCCCATCCCCAATCTGTGTCTGTTGATGTATAATAACATTATCTTTTAACATATGTAAAGAGATGTTGTGCCATTTTGTATATCGACAGAGAACAGTATGGTGGAGAGGCCATCCATATATCATCTGGGAAAACTAACCAGTGGTCCCAGAATCCAGAACCAACTCTCTATAAGTGAAATCTTCTAGAACCCACAATATGGGAATTTCTTAGAGACTTTCAGCTCAGCTCTCAAACAGCTGGATATAAATAAGGGAGAAAAATGGTTCTGAAGACTTCAGTGATCATAATTATCAATGACATCTGAGAACTAAACAACAAGTCTATGGTGGTGAACCTCATTCAAGACGTCTGGTGAAATGACTGGGACAATGGATTGTTTAGCTAGGACTTATCTTAGTTAATCTCCAGCCTGGTGCTCACACAGTGTTTCAGAATGAAGACTTGTTAAGTACGTGAGATAGACTGAGGAGAAGGAAGAAGACTGGGACATATTTGTATCTTAGATCTTCCTCTACAGGAAATGTAGAACAGATTCCTAAGTCTCAACTTCATAATCAGTCAACTCACCAGTGAAAGACAAGGCTGTAGCCTTTCTTCAAACTGTGACAGTAGGGGATAATTAGTCAGACTTGGAAAATCATCATGGGGAGAACTGCAACCTGAGCTTGTCCAACACCCATCATAGGTGCTAAAAGGATTAAACAGACCAGTGGAGCAGAATGTCCCTATGCTTGCCCCAGGTTATGGCTTATCTTGGTTTTCCCTCATTAACAGTAGAGGAAAGGATAAAAGTCAATGGTGTAGTGGTGATTAGAGAGGAGAGGAGGAGGAAAGTTTGGTTATTAGCTGGAGGAGGGTGTAGGAGTGGTGTATCATGTTTATCTTCATGCATGTGGGACATATTTTATGCATTTTCAATGTATGTATTGAAGTGTTGACATGCCAGGAGATGGAACAATGGTCATCACTGGACTCACCATCAGCTCAATAAACAGTATTATTGAACCAGTGTTTTAAGTACATGTCCCCAGTGAATTTCTTGTACAGTTGCTGTCAAGTGTTGTCTCTGGTGACTGTCTTAAGTGCTGTGGTTGGTTATACATATTGTGAAAAGTCCTGTATAGATGTTGTCAAGTATCTCATGATGTATATCTTGTACAATTGTGGTGTAAACAATTCCTTGTGAATGTATGTCCCACTTTTGGCAGGAAACTGTCATGTAGATGTCTTGTCCAACAGATGTAATGTACCGTTATTGTTGAAGTTTGTTTGTCTACAAATAATTGAGTCCTAAAGTCCTAAAGACTAATTGAACTGATATAGGTCACAAAATGACAAAATATATAGGAGAAGATCTAAGTGACGGACGAACAGCACACTGGCAACATTATGTTGAGTGAGAGGGATCCTCAGTTGCACAGGCGCTAATAGTTCAGATCTTCTCTGGCCTTGGGTGAACTAGTTACTTCTTTTATAAATTTCTGTGTAGATACATAGTGGTCTCACAGTGGGGGTTTGAGCCAAAGAAAAGTGGTTCTCCAAAAAGGCTATTGCGGGAATGATTAGCTCATTTGAGTTACCTCTAAACAAAACGTGCTAAATCATATCCTTTATCTTGTTATTTATTATTCAAGATATATCTCCAGAGAACACTACAAACTAGGTCCTCTGTCAATCATCTAATAATTTGTCACATATACTATTATTATAATGAAGATCGTAAACTGATTAGAGACATTAGGCGTAGACAGTCAAATTGTTTTGGGCATGTTATGAGAAGAAATGAATTTGAGAACTTGGTGACAACTGGTAACACCGAAGGGAAGAGACCAAGGGGAAGACCGAGAAGTAAATACATGGATGGCTTGGCCACTTGGCGTGGTAGAGACAGGAACACGGAGCTGATCCACGACTCTAGTTATCGAGTGAGATGGCAGAACATGACCGCCCACGCTTACCGGCTTGGCACATGATGGATGGACTATTATTATTAGCCGGCTCTGTGGCGAACAAACGAACGAATGAACGAACGAACAAACTTTATTTTAAAAGGGCTACAAATTGCGCACGCAGTCCCGTCTTACATTCGGCCCTTCCAATCACTCATCTTTCATTCATTAATTTTGCATGTTACATTCACATAGGAAATTAAATTTGTCAGTTGGATGTTTTAAACATAAACAATGCATATCACATATTATGAGACAGGCAGACACACGTACACACGCACATTCATAAACACACACGCACACATACATACATGCATAGATACTTACATCATTTGCACAAACTTTCACAGTTATGCACACACTCAATAACATACAAATACCCACGCCCTCGAATACACTGCATGCATACATACATATACACAGAAACATATTCTCATACAGACACGAATATACACATACTTATACACACAAACACATACACATACTTATACACACAAACACATACACATACATACATGAATATACACACACATACACATATACATGCACAGGCACATACACACATATACGCACATACACACGTACATACACATACAAACCCACACACACGTACATCCACACATACACACATTTAAACACATACACACACGGACTCATACACACACAAACATTCACACATTTATACACACCCATATTCACACACACACATGTACACGCACATAAACAAACATACACACACATACTCACACATACACGCACATACGCATGCATACACATAAAAACACAGGCATATACACATGTACCCACAGACACACAAACACATACACGTACATACATACATACATACATACATATACATACACACATACACACGAACATACACACATACACACATATACACACGCACGCACGCACCCACACACTCACACACATCCATACACACATACGCACACACAACACATACACATACAGACATACACACATACACACCCATACACACATAAACACACATACACACAGACACACAAAAGCACAAACAGTCAGACAAATACCGAAGGGGTTACAGTCGTAGTTCGTAATCCCGCATACGACTTTCGAAACACAAATGTGTGGGATTTGGCAGCAGATCGCCTTAACGTTGTTTTTTTTTTTTATGAAATGGTAAAGCTTCTGGTAGTTCAGAAAGCAATGGCAAACTACTGAACGTAAATTTGCCCAGGAATCACGAACAGCCAAAAAAAAAAATTGTGGGGTTCATTGATACGTCCTGTAAAGGATATGCAACTGACTTTAACTATTATTATTATTGCCACAGTGATGTATACCTATCCTGTGCTAGTTGATGTTTGTTTCTGCAAGTGTGCATCTTTCTAGGGTAGGGTATCTCCGTTGTACTTTGTCAATGACTGCACGATTATGCCTGACGTAAAAGTTGTACATTAGGTTACTAATCATCCTGTGTTCCTTCTCGGTGACTATTAATTCCTAGGAAGTCATTTCTCTGGAAGATATACCAGTTTAATTTGGAAATATTGTTCATCTTATGATGTCAGGTCTTAGTTAGATATGTCTGAGCTACCGTATGGCAGTAGACAGGACTACCTGCTTCAGTTAGCGCTGAATGTTGGGCGACGCTTACCAAACCCGACACTCCACATTGTGCCAACGCCTTCGCACGGAGGGGCGCACCTGGGAGGGTACAAGCCTTATCCTAGTGCGAGGAAATGCAACCTAAAGAATAAATGTCATGGCAGGGCAGACTAAGCATTGGTTGGCAACTGGTCTAGGATCGAAGCTCCCACAGGCGGACAGTTAGAGCATTGCTATGCTGATCCGGCAACTTCTGCAGCTTGTCTTGTTCCAGATGTATTGGTGTTACCTTTCCTCTGGAGTGAACTAGACAGGCCGAGAGAGGGATCATGCTGCATGAGCAACACATGGCCTCTAAATTCAGCCCAGGCTTTGTGTTATGGAGAAGTATAACTCCATTTTGCAAACTCGTCAGTCAAGACGGCAAAGTGCCAGTCAGTCAGTCATTGTTCTCTTAGAAAAAAAAATTCCATTTTTTCTACACATAAGTCATTACAACTCATTCAACGTGTACGATTGACCAGGAAAGAGAGTTCTAGAATCCCGCGTTTGAAACAAAATAAATACAAAATTGCTGTGTGGTTAAGTGTGTCATATGTTACCAGGAGGATGTCTACATACGTCTGTTTATGTGTCTATCGTCAGTCCAAACGATTGGAGACCTATAAGGTAACACTGTTTTTTTCCCCCCAGTTTCTCCAGTTACACCATCGACAGACATTCGAATACACTATTCAACTTAATCCACCTCCTAGTGATGAAATCCACATCAAGAAAACATCATACCTCTATATACATATTTTCATGGAACCTTTCAATTGCGGTCATCACAGTTATTCTCACACTCGTTTTGTTATTCTTCATTTTTTTTCAAAAGTGTATAATTATAACTTAAACGTACTATTTTATTGAGTCACAGAACGAGTGTTAACTTTTGGCATGATTGATCTATAGTACGTCTCATTCTAATCTTGATATATGTGTTTGTCTATGATATCTTCATATTCCACACTTCTTTAATAAATGTGCAACATTTCCCTAGTTAACTGTGTAAAATTTCGTCTGAGAGTGTGACGAATAGGTGAGGAAAATAACTTTCAAGCTATTTGATAAAATAAACTGTTTACTTCCTCCATGGAAACATGTAAAAATGAGGCAACGCAGTTACTTATTTCACCTATTCTTTTCGATCTCTAACTTCTGCTCTGCTTTAAAGTATGCAATATAGCACTAGACCTATGATTTTTGTACCCTATGAACTATGAGCTTTACAATTTGTGGTGGTTATCATCGTCATCAGCACCATGATCATCGACACTATCAACATCACATGAGGTTGTCCACCTCATGGATCGTATCGATGTTATTAACGCCCTTAGAGAGATGTCAAGACGGGAATGTTTTTGATGCCGGTGAATCCACTTCGTTGTCCAGAATGAGAGACTTGGAAGTTAGAATTGGCATTGTGCCAGACACAAGAGGCACATCATGAGAATGAAGGCCTCGTCAACCAACACAGAACTGGCACTAATAGCCGCTGGATGTTTATTCATACGTAGGGGAAGGACCTGAGCTCATAAGGCCTTGTCCGCAGTGCAAGGGTGATACTTCAGCAGATAACTAACTAACTAACCAACCAACCAACTGTGACGAAACGCGTTTATCTGTCTTGGGTCGTCAAGATCCCGCACTATTTTGGCGCGTCATCGGGGACTTTCCCAGCTAAAAATAGACTGAGGGAAGCCGATGGAGGACTTATTATCTAGAATCTTCTCGAAACACCGGAATTCGAGTAACCCGTGATGCTGGGTATCGCTCTAAATTCTCGTGCAGAGAGATCTAGAAACTCTAGGCGGGGAATGACGGTTTCCCGACAAAGTATCTTTTCTCAAGAAGCACTCGCTTCTAGTGCGCATTGAGTTGGCACGAAGCGGGAATGTGGCTAAACCAGTCATTCACTTACTTGTGTTCGACGAGAACAGACGCAGGCCTGATGTGAGCCATTTTTGTGTTGCGTCTCACCTCAACCATGATTCGGCTGACTGTTATGGAAAGGAAGCTGAGAAGCCCTTGAACAGTTCGGAAGCTGACTGGAGATCTGGTTTCTAATCATTCAGGTAGATATTTGTTTAAATCATTTAACTTTGTACGTGTGTTCCACACGCCATTGTTCTAACCTCATTACCTATGCGGATGCCCTTGCATACTAATTAGCAAACCGATCGATAACGTAGTTGACGGTGAATCGTGGGTTTGTTTACCGTGTGCTCGCGAATCAGCTGTTAGGAACACCGTAATGTGATGTGGGCGATTTGGGTTCCAAATATATGTACTATATATTGCCAATCGTTGCATATATTAGGTTGCTGTGTTAGAATAAAACATAGTTACTTGTGCAGGATGGAAACTTAGATTATGTCAGTCAGTTGCTGAAGCCAGAAGAACGGTTAGAAAACCCGGTAAGTTGGTAGGTGGAGATTCAGACAAAATTGTGCTTAGTTACTAAGTAAAGGAAGAACTTAGTTCTGTGCCACCAGGAATGATGTAACTATTGTGTAATAACTTAATAGTGAATTCATTGTGTGGAACACTGGATTTCTGTGGTAAGGTAAGTTTGCTTTGGTGATATATAATTGTGGGTATATATTAGGTCATGGCATGTGATACTTCCTGGGGTAATTCCGAACGCCGAATAGCTCGACGCGTGATAACACTGCGTGCCGTCGCGATGTAAATATGCGTTCTGAAATCTTGTCTGAGCTATCCTGTTTCTTTCATACTGGCGCTAGTGCGAGTGAATGCTAAGGTGCTGGAAGTATGGAAGGATGCAAGGAGGCTGTATGAGACTGGGGAAATATAGGATATGGGGGATGTGAAAGCAAGTTATGAAAGTATGTGTTGGTAGACCAAACCAACGATGAAGTTCAGTCCATGCCAAGGCTAAACCACTTGGGAGGACAGAACTGGAACAGTACCCTTGGAACATGTGGGGAACATGTATTCTCAAGAAGGCTTCTTGACTCTAAGGCAGAGTCTGATAAGAAGAGTTTGCTGTGGCGGGGGCAGGTGGTCCCACCAGCAAATAGGCTTGTGTACATAGTGGATGTGATCATGCCCTATTCCTATATCCCGAGGGATGGTATATTGATCAAGATTATGTTTCTTAATGTACATTGATGATGTTAGGAACGAGTCCAGGGACTCTTTACCTATTTGTTTAGTTCGATTAAATTAGTACAATAACAGCCTTGTATCACTACTGACGTTAGCGACGACTGGTAGATGATTAGGGATAGGTGAGACCTATGATCAGACTCGTCATTCTGATTTCTGGCTCTGTTTGACGGGCTGTTCTGTGAGGCCAGCTGACATTTGTGAACCCATGCTTTACCACTCTCCATATAGAGATAATGCTTTGGTTATATGAATAACTAACTAGCATGACTGAGGGTTGAGTAGTTATTGGTAGGATGCATGTGGACTACTGTTTGGGCCAGTATACTCTCACCGGTCGCTCTTCCTTTTCAGGAGTTTGGCTGTTGAGGAACCAGTCAACTATAATTGTTGTTGGCAGGAAACCACTTCGTGTGACAGAGTGAAGGGTTCAGTTCTTTACTTATCACGCCAGAATCAACCACACCAGGTACCCAATGTGATTCACCATGCGTGACGTTTGCTTCAAGACATACAACTGCCCTGAAGGTGCACGTGTGGGAAGTGATGGTTTGTGATCGTTTTCAAATAATAGAAGATACTCTGTTTTTGCCAGGAACATTTCAGCATTTTGAGTAATCATGCTCAACGAAAGGAAACACCGGTCCGTCTATTATGACGGGGGTTCTGCCTAAACGCAGAAGTAACTGATCTTCAGACACTTGAATGGTTCTTTGGACAGCTCTAGGGGCAGGTCTTGAGAAGAACTACACCAGTTATTGACTGGGGGGCAAGTGTAACCCGGTGGAAGGGACTATGGATTATAGTCCAACCTGAATTGTTTCCGTGAAATAGGTGTCTGATTCTATGAATGTACTGTCTCAGTATGAAGATATAAACTGTGTTCGAGTAGGACTCAGTAACATTTTTCAGTAGCCATATCTGATTCTACAAGCAGTGTGACTGTAAGAGACCATTGAATTGGTCAGTGACATTTGTCCATCCAGGTTCCTGGGATGTGATGAAGGGACCCTTGAATTGGTCAGTGACATTTGTTCATTCATGTTCCGGTGATGTGATGAAGGGACCATTGAATTGGTCAATGCCATATCGGTTCTGCAGTGGGACTGTGCTAGGAGTGACAGACCATTCGATTGGTCAGTGACTAGTTAAGTTCATCGCAGTAAAGAATACTTGGAGCCAAGTCCAGGAGGATTGTCTCCCACCCGGTAGTGTTCGAGAACTGTATTAACATTGACTCCGTGGGAGTGATATAGATGCAGTTGGTCCAGTGAAGTGTAGTCCAGCAGTGACTCTATTGTTGTGTATCCACGTTCGGGAGACGGAGTGGTCTCCAAGGTTCTAGTCATCTCACTGGAAGGAAGCCGGGTGAGTGGCGGACCGACTGGATGGGACATCTGCTCCACTCTACTTCTCAACTCGATGAAGACACCTACATCTCTAATTCTGTCTCTACTCTATCTTCTATTTGTGTAAATAGATTCTTCTATCAGGATGTTCATTTCAGTTCTATATTCTCAAGGGTAGAATAAACTTTATGTAAGTTGACTTGCTCTTTGTATAATGATTGAGTGTGGTCTCGGACGATGCCTAAGTGTTCATTGTTCAACAGGTGTAGGTAGTTAGTGGGGGTCTAGAATCTGGAGGGGCGTGTAGACGTAACTAACTAACATGAGATCAACCACAGAGTAAAAATGTGTATCTGCTCGTCCAACCCCTGGGGCTAGAATACACGGGAGTGTCAGAGACACCTCGGGTGTGGTTCACTCTCACTACCCAAGGTGAACTCGTTACACTCCGTTACAGAGTGGGGGCTCGTCCGGGATTATTCCAAGATCTTTGTGTGTTGTAGACATCTCACATAGGGATAGGGACTTAGTCTTTATCCTCTACTTCAGTCTACATAAGATTCTACTACTTCTACCTATCTCCTAACTGTCTGACGGACATTTGTGTTGTGGTGATTAGTTAGTACTATTGATTATTGATTTATTGTATTGCTTCACCCACACATATTTGAGTACCCACCTATCATAGTCAACATGTCTACCCAAGAGTTAGACTTAGACAAAGTTCAGGAAACTGGACGTAAGTCTGGTCTTGAAGGAGATGCTTTGAAATCCTATGTGCAAGAGGTGGAAAGAAATTTTTGCCAAGAGGAAAGAGAGAGGAGGAGAGCAGAAAGAGAACTGGAAGCCAGTAAAGTGGCTCTTGAGGAAAAGAGGATAGCGGCTGATACTGAAATGAAACGGCTTGAGTTGGAAGCCGAGAAAGAAAAACGTGACCATGAGTATCGAATGAAGCTACTTGAGGCACAGGTGCCTGCTACAGGTGTAACTGATGGAGCTATGGGAGGAGGTGTACCTCCTGGCTCAGAGTCAACCAGTAGACGTGACTACCAGGCTATGAAATGGCCTTTACAGCCGTTCGAACCCGAGAAGGAACGGATAGACCAATACTTAGAGAAGTATGAAGCCATGTCTATTGCAATGGGTCTAGACAAACAGAAATGGTGTTTGAAACTCTCCCAGGGACTCCGTGCCGAAGGCTATGAAGTGTATGCACGCTTGCCACCGGGTTTACAGAATGATTACCCGGCATTGAAAGTGGCTCTCTTGAAGAGGTTCGAGATCACCGCGCACTCATACCGACGGAAGTTTAGAACTTCAAAGCGGGAACCTGGTGAACAGTTTTCAGCATACAGTGTGAGATTGAACTCATACCTTCTTAAATGGATGGCCTTGGCCGGATTTAAAGAGGAGTATGAAAGTTTGCGTGAGTTGATGGTTGTAGATCAGTTGCGAATGCAAATGTCTGAACCCTTGCGAAACTTCTTAGGTGAGAATGGGGCTGAGAGATTGGATATAGTCACCAAGTTAGCCGAAAGATACGTTGAAGTCTATGGCGAGACTGGGGACACCAGTCCAACAGATCCGAGATCGAAAGATCCGGATCAAGGTAAGTCAAAGAAGAAGTCAAAGAAGACCAAAGGTTCTGATGAACCAAAGAAACAGGTAAAATCTTTAGAGAAGATCTCTAACGTCAACCAAGGTAAGAATAGCCCACCCAGCTTTCCCAAGAGAAAGAGAAGTACACGGTGGTGCAAATTCTGTAAATCGCCTACACATCATACAATCCGGTGTACAAGGGCACCGAAAGATTTACACTTGGCATGTCTGGCCGACGTTAAGGTGAAACCTCGTAAGAAAGTGACTTGGGCGGACGAGAATCGGGAACCAGAGAAACCTCCAGTGGTTGAGATGATAGAAGTGGAAGTGAATAGCCACCAGGTGGAGTGTCTGTACGACACCGGTCTGCAATTTGAAGCAGTAATTGCCGCCCACCTGGTACGCCCAGAGCAGCTCACCGGCAAGACGGTAGAGATCCAGCCAGCCACCAAGAGTGCAGTGGCTTTGAATATGCCGCTGGCCCATGTAGACATTCGGTGTAAGTATGTCACGGGCACCATTCAGGCGGCGGTGCTCCCCGATCCAATCTATCCCCTGATTTTAGGGAATACTTTTGTGTTTCTAGGAGAACCTAAGACACCGATAATCGTGGGAGCTATGCAAACTCGATCCCAGACCGGGGAGGTGCCCCTGGCGGAACGGGTCTCCAACCCGTTGCCGGGGGAAATCAGAGCTGCTCAGAGTGAGGACGCTACATTGCGCCCTTGCATCAACAAGTTGCCCAATAGTGGAAAACCGCCATCCCGGGGTCAATTCTACATGAAGAACAGGTTGCTATACCGCCGTGCGGGCAAAGAGGACCGCCAGTACGGGCAATTGGTGGTCCCAAAAGCGTATAGAACCCAACTTCTTCACATGGGGCACACCATATCCTTCAGTGGACATATGGGTGTCGGGGCGACTTTCCAGCGCATTTCCTGCCACTACTATTGGCCAGGAATGACTGGGGATGTGCGACGGTATGTCAAGTCATGCCCAGAGTGCCAAAGAGTGGCACCCAAACATTGGACAGCACCGGTGCTTCTTTGGGAGATGCCCATTATGAAGACTCCGTTTGAACGAGTCGCCGTCGACGTATTGGGACCTCTTCCTCGGACGAGGAAGAGGAATATGTATATACTCACGATGGTGGACTGCTGTTCCATGTGGGCGGAAGCCATACCATTGGCCACCATTGACTCAAAAAGGGTGGCCAACGCACTTATGGAAGCCTTCACGCGGTTGGGATTCCCAAATCAGGTCCTCACGGACAACGGGTCCCAGTTCTGTGGGAAATTGATGGAAGAGGTCTTCCGAATATTTCATACCAACCACATCCATACCAGCCCGTACCACCCTCAATCCAATGGGCTAGTCGAGAGGTTCAATGGAACCCTCATGACGATGCTCAGGAAGCTGACCCAAGATAAGCCTGAGAGATGGGATGAGTTCATTCCAGCAGCTCTCTTTGCTTATCGAGAGGTTCCCCATGGGTCCACAGGGCTGCCACCCGCGACTTTGTTGTTTGGGCGGCCGATCAAGGGACCCCTGGAAGCCTTATTGAGGTGTTGGACCGAGGATCACACTCCCGAGGAGGTGGTGTCCTCGTACAAGTATGTCGAAGAGTTAAAAGACAAACTCAAGACCGGCTGGAAGTTAGCCGCGACGAATTTACGGAAGGCTCGGAAGAGACACGACGCCTATTATAATAGGCGCACCAAAGAGCGTCTCTCCAGGAGGGGGATAAGGTGTTACTGTTGCTCCCCATGGGAGGTAACAAGCTGGAAATCGGATGGCAAGGACCTTTCCCAGTGGAACGGGTGATCTCCCGGACCAACTATGGGATTAGGATCCGGGGAAAATCTAAGATTTTCCACATCAATCTCCTCAAGAAATACGAGGAGAGATCCGATGAAGACTCCTCCCACCTCATGGCGATGGCCGTCGCCATGGAAACAGAGATAGGACCTGACGCTGATACGGAATACCCTTTAAATCCCCGGGAAACCTATAGGGATGTGAAGGTAAATCCCGATCTGTCGATAGCGGATCGACAGAAATTCAGCTGTCTGTTAGAGTCCCACAGTGATGTACTCACTGATAAACCAGGTCGGACGGGGCTAATCGAGTTCGACATGACCTTAACTAGTCCAGACCCCGTCCGGCAACGGGTCTACCCGGTGCCTTTCTCGAAGGAGAAAGCCCTGGAGGCCGAGATCCAGAAGCTTCTGGAAGATGAGATCATTTCGCCCTCGACATCCCCGTATAATGCGGGGGTGGTCTTATTGCGAAAACCCAGCGGGGAACACCGACTGTGTATCGATTACAGGCTTTTGAACAGCCATACCCACTTTCAGGTAGAGCCCCTACCGAATCCAACCCAGCTGTTTTCCCGGCTGCACCAGGCCAAATATTTCTCAAAGATTGATTTGAGTCGGGGTTATTATCAAATCCCAGTGAAGCCGGAAATCCGGCCCCTCCTAGCATTCAGTACCCATAGCGGTCACTATGAGTTCAACGTAATGCCGTTTGGGCTGAATAACGCTCCGAGTGTGTTCACGCGCATGATGCGGCTGCTATTAGATCCCCTTCGGGATCCCGCGATCGTTTCCTTCATGGATGACATCCTCATTGCTTCGGTCAGTTTGGACGATCATATAGCTTCCTTAGACCGCCTTTTCCGGAGACTGAGAGAAGTGGGGCTCACCGCCCGCCCCACCAAGTGTATGCTGGGGTATGGGACCCTAGAATTCCTAGGACACACTATAACTCCCGGCCAGATGGTCCCCGAAGCCAAAAACATTGCGAAAGTGCAGCTGGCTCCCCGTCCACAGACGAAAAAGGATGTGAGATCCTTTGTGTCCTTGTGCGGTTTCTATCAGAAATTCATTCCGCGGTTCAATATGGTAGCGGCACCATTGACCGACACTCTGAAAAAGGGGGAGCCCGAAAAACTAGTATGGACTCCAGCATGTGAGGAGGCGTATGGTAAATTGAAACAAGCATTAACCGCGAAACCGGTACTGCAATTACCTAACCTGGAAAAACCCTTCGTGCTGCGAACGGATGCCAGCAACATTGGAATCGGAGCAGCTCTACTACAGGAGGGGCGAGAAGATCAGTCTATCTTATGCCCCGTGGCATATGCCAGTCGGAAGTTGTTACCCGCGGAACGGAATTACTCAACCGTGGAACGAGAATGCCTTTCTCTGGTCTGGGCAGTTCAGAAATTCCAACCATATCTATATGGGGTACAGTTTACTGTGCAATCTGATCACCAGCCACTTACGTTTCTGGCATCATCCCAGAAACTTAATCCACGGTTGTTGAGATGGTCCTTGCTTTTGCAACCCTACCAATTCAGGGTAGAATATATCCCAGGGAAAGAAAATGTCGGAGCCGACTTTCTCTCCCGCCATCCGGTCTCTTAGAAAGAAGAACGAACGACATAGACAGCTTCTGCGTAGAAGTGGAACGACGGGGTCGATCCTCTTAAAGTGGGTGCCTATGTGACGAAACGCGTTTATCTGTCTTGGGTCGTCAAGATCCCGCACTATTTTGGGTCGTCAAGATCCCGCACTATTTTGGCGCGTCATCGGGGACTTTCCCAGCTAAAAATAGACCGAGGGAAGCCGATGGAGGACTTATTATCTAGAATCTTCTCGAAACACCGGAATTCGAGTAACCCGTGATGCTGGGTATCGCTCTAAATTCTCGTGCAGAGAGATCTAGAAACTCTAGGCGGGGAATGACGGTTTCCCGAGAAAGTATCTTTTCTCAAGAAGCACTCGCTTCTAGTGCGCATTGAGTTGGCACGAAGCGGGAATGTGGCTAAACCAGTCATTCACTTACTTGTGTTCGACGAGAACAGACGCAGGCCTGATGTGAGCCATTTTTGTGTTGCGTCTCACCTCAACCATGATTCGGCTGACTGTTATGGAAAGGAAGCTGAGAAGCCCTTGAACAGTTCGGAAGCTGACTGGAGATCTGGTTTCTAATCATTCAGGTAGATATTTGTTTAAATCATTTAACTTTGTACGTGTGTTCCACACGCCATTGTTCTAACCTCATTACCTATGCGGATGCCCTTGCATACTAATTAGCAAACCGATCGATAACGTAGTTGACGGTGAATCGTGGGTTTGTTTACCGTGTGCTCGCGAATCAGCTGTTAGGAACGCCGTAATGTGATGTGGGCGATTTGGGTTCCAAATATATGTACTATATATTGCCAATCGTTGCATATATTATGTTGCTGTGTTAGAATAAAACATAGTTACTTGTGCAGGATGGAAACTTAGATTATGTCAGTCAGTTGCTGAAGCCAGAAGAACGGTTACAAATCCCGGTAAGTTGGTAGGTGGAGATTCAGACAAAATTGTGCTTAGTTACTAAGTAAAGGAAGAACTTAGTTCTGTGCCACCAGGAATGATGTAACTATTGTGTAATAACTTAATAGTGAATTCATTGTGTGGAACACTGGATTTCTGTGGTAAGGTAAGTTTGCTTTGGTGATATATAATTGTGGGTATATATTAGGTCATGGCATGTGATACTTCCTGGGGTAATTCCGAACGCCGAATAGCTCGACGCGTGATAACACTGCGTGCCGTCGCGATGTAAATATGCGTTCTGAAATCTTGTCTGAGCTATCCTGTTTCTTTCATACCGGCGCTAGTGCGAGTGAATGCTAAGGTGCTGGAAGTATGGAAGGATGCAAGGAGGCTGTATGAGACTGGGGAAATATAGGATATGGGGGATGTGAAAGCAAGTTATGAAAGTATGTGTTGGTAGACCAAACCAACGATGAAGTTCAGTCCATGCCAAGGCTAAACCACTTGGGAGGACAGAACTGGAACAGTACCCTTGGAACATGTGGGGAACATGTATTCTCAAGAAGGCTTCTTGACTCTAAGGCAGAGTCTGATAAGAAGAGTTTGCTGTGGCGGGGGCAGGTGGTCCCACCAGCAAACAGGCGTGTGTACATAGTGGATGTGATCATGTCCTATTCCTATATCCCGAGGGATGGTATATTGATCAAGATTATGTTTCTTAATGTACATTGATGATGTTAGGAACGAGTCCAGGGACTCTTTACCTATTTGTTTAGTTCGATTAAATTAGTACAATAACAGCCTTGTATCACTACTGACGTTAGCGACGACTGGTAGATGATTAGGGATAGGTGAGACCTATGATCAGACTCGTCATTCTGATTTCTGGCTCTGTTTGACGGGCTGTTCTGTGAGGCCAGCTGACATTTGTGAACCCATGCTTTACTACTCTCCATATAGAGATAATGCTTTGGTTATATGAATAACTAACTAGCATGACTGAGGGTTGAGTAGTTATTGGTAGGATGCATGTGGACTACTGTTTGGGCCAGTATACTCTCACCGGTCGCTCTTCCTTTTCAGGAGTTTGCCTGTTGAGGAACCAGTCAACTATAATTGTTGTTGGCAGGAAACCACTTCGTGTGACAGAGCGAAGGGTTCAGTTCTTTACTTATCACGCCAGACTCAACCACACCAGGTACCCAATGTGATTCACCATGCGTGAAGTTTGCTTCAAGACATACAACTGCCCTGAAGGTGCACGTGTGGGAAGTGATGGTTTGTGATCGTTTTCAAATAATAGAAGATACTCTGTTTTTGCCAGGAACATTTCAGCATTTTGAGTAATCATGCTCAACGAAAGGAAACACCGGTCCGTCTATTATGACGGGGGTTCTGCCTAAACGCAGAAGTAACTGATCTTCAGACACTTGAATGGTTCTTTGGACAGCTCTAGGGGCAGGTCTTGAGAAGAACTACACCAGTTATTGACTGGGGGGGGGGGGGCAAGTGTAACCCGGTGGAAGGGACTATGGATTATAGTCCAACCTGAATTGTTTCCGTGAAATAGATGTCTGATTCTATGAATGTACTGTCTCAGTATGAAGATATAAACTGTGTTCGAGTAGGACTCAGTAACATTTTTCAGTAGCCATATCTGATTCTACAAGCAGTGTGACTGTAAGAGACCATTGAATTGGTCAGTGACATTTGTCCATCCAGGTTCCTGGGATGTGATGAAGGGACCCTTGAATTGGTCAGTGACATTTGTTCATTCATGTTCCGGTGATGTGATGAAGGGACCATTGAATTGGTCAATGCCATATCGGTTCTGCAGTGGGACTGTGCTAGGAGTGACAGACCATTCGATTGGTCAGTGACTAGTTAAGTTCATCGCAGTAACGAATACTTGGAGCCAAGTCCAGGAGGATTGTCTCCCACCCGGTAGTGTTCGAGAACTGTATTAACATTGACTCCGTGGGAGTGATATAGATGCAGTTGGTCCAGTGAAGTGTAGTCCAGCAGTGACTCTATTGTTGTGGATCCACGTTCGGGAGACGGAGTGGTCTCCAAGGTTCTAGTCATCTCACTGGAAGGAAGCCGGGTGAGTGGCGGACCGACTGGACGGGACATCTGCTCCACTCTACTTCTCAACTCGATGAAGACACCTACATCTCTAATTCTGTCTCTACTCTATCTTCTATTTGTGTAAATAGATTCTTCTATCAGGATGTTCATTTCAGTTCTATATTCTCAAGGGTAGAATAAACTTTATGTAAGTTGACTTGCTCTTTGTATAATGATTGAGTGTGGTCTCGGACGATGCCTAAGTGTTCATTGTTCAACAGGTGTAGGTAGTTAGTGGGGGTCTAGAATCTGGAGGGGCGTGTAGACGTAACTAACTAACATGAGATCAACCACAGAGTAAAAATGTGTATCTGCTCGTCCAACCCCTGGGGCTAGAATACACGGGAGTGCCAGAGACACCTCGGGTGTGGTTCACTCTCACTACCCAAGGTGAACTCGTTACACTCCGTTACACCAACCAACCAACCAACCAACCAACTCCGAGAAAATTGCACTCGTGAACAGAATGTTGTAGACCGGAATCGAACTCACAACCTTTGGAAAGCTAGGAATCCAACGTAACCACTTCGGCAGGGAGACACTCAGGCTGTAAGAGGGGAAATGAACGTTATTCGGATAAACAGATAGAGCCAGACATCTCTTGAGCTGATAGGGAAAAGATGAGTTTGGGGAGAGTCAGTGTTACTACGTATCTTGCGTTCACGTATCTTTGTGTGATCCTCTATATTTCTACACAATTTGTTGGGCCTTTGTCTGGCGGTCTTAACCTCATCGAATCCGTTACCGTTACAAACTAGACGCACAAACATACTCTCATCTCTCAAACTTTCTGGAATATTACCTAAAGAAAGTCGAGGACTTAGTCTAGTAAAATACTTATCAGGCCACAAGGTGTTTTATTTTCTTAACTCGCTTTTAACTCAAGCGTAGTCCATACACCTTCGACTTCTAATGCACTGGAGTGATTTCTGCGTGTGGATTAGCTTTCTCTGTTAACAGTGTTCCTTGTCATCAGGCGAACTCACGCCGACTTCAAAGGTACTTGTAATTTACTCCCCCAAGTAAAGTACCAAAAGTCAATATTTCAGTCGAGCTGACCGGTGTAGGAGTTGAACCCACTACCTCGTCATCAGCAAACCGGATGATTAAGAACGAGCGTATTATCCATTCGGCATTGCTGACATCAGCAAGTTAATTGAGGAGCTTATCCTTGGTCACAAAGACTCCATCTTGCTCCAGTTCTACTGTTTCATGCATGTTCATGCTCAGGGCATCTTCAACGGCTCGTATCCCTGGTTGTTTTCGACGGACTCTACCTCACCCATCAACCATGCCTCTGTTAATGACTTTTTTTTCTAATCCACTATACATGTTGATTTAGCTACGGTGTTTTGTAAATCAGACAGGATACTGATTAGGAGCTGGTATTTGTATACAAGACAGGATACTGATTAGGAGCTGGTATTTGTATACAAGACAGAATACTGTTTAGGAGTTGGTATTTGTATACGATGTCTGCCAACAGCCGGCTCTGCCGTAAAGTGGTTACGGACGAATATTTCGTTCGAAACACTGTTGCGGACGATTTGGAAGCAGACAGACTTGCATTGGTTTTTATCGGATGGTATGAGTGCCGATCGTTTAGAAAGCAATGGCAAACTACTGAGCGTAAACTTGATATAAATAGTGTTTTGTTCATTATACATAATCTGATTATGTGCCTTGTGGATGATAAATCGTCTTATTCAAGCTTATAAATCAAAATATAGTTAAAATATCAATAGAGTAGTTTTACCATTGCATCCCCTTTAATTTGATATGAAATAAAACATATCTGCTATCATATAAAAAAATGTTAAGTCATAACCTGACACGCCCCTACTTCCCATTTTCCGCCATCCATTTTTTGTTTGGTGTAAACCCGCTTTTAGTTTGACACATAATCAGTTAATACCGCCCTGGACAAGAATATATTAAAGGCAGGGCAGTGGTGGTTGTGAAGAGATCTTACAGTTGGCCATGTTGAGAGCGACACTCAGCAAAGGGGGTGCTAAGTGAAGTAGTTAAGTCAGCTGCATATCCTTTACATGGCGTAGCAGTCAACTCCAGCATTCTTTGGCTGTTTATGTTTCCTTGGCAAGTTTGCGTTCAGTAGTTTGGCATTGATTACTGAACGACCCACACTCATATCATTGTATGGAAACTAGCGCATGGTGATCTGCTTCCAAATCTCCTGCACCTGTGTTTGGAACGTGGTATGTCAGATTACAAACTGCATTTGTAATTGTATTCGTAACCTCTTCGTCACTGAGCCGGCGCTAAATGGTGGCTCGATAAAAATAAATTTGATACAAATGGGCGGGAACTTGTGAGGCCTTTTAGATATTATAAAAGCGCGTCTCGACTAGAAATAAGTTAGAGAACATTAGCTTACATAACGTATAACGTAAACACGCAAACATTCACACACGAATGAGAAGGGGGTGGGGGTGGGGTTGTGTCATAGAATTGCGGCTTGCGATTATAGATGGGCAGGTTTCCGGTTCCAATCCAGTTTCAAACGCAATTTTCTAGCAAATGTCGATGAAATCACACTTACCTCTGATCTCCTAGAACTCTTCATCTCACGGACAATGGCAAACAACAGAACAACCTGTAGTGAGAGTTTCTTGACATAAAGACATGTTAACAACTAGAAATTGTACATGAGTCTCGATGGCCCTCGAGCCTAACAAACATTTGACAATGAGATCATCTATCTATCAAAGGTGGCCAGGGAGGAAAGTTGCCACCCTCACCTCATTGTGGTGGAATCTAGAATATGTGAAGACAACACTTCTCACCCCATTGGAAGCGTTTAAAATAATAACAATAACAAAAGTAATATTGTGTGTGTGTGTGTGTGTGTGTTTGTTTGTTGCCGTGTGTGTGTGTGTGTGTGAACTCTAGTATATAAATATTGGGGCTCATCATCGGTGTATATACATTTTGGGACATCTCATCGATTTATATAAACATCGAGACACTTCAAGTGTATTTAACGTTTGGCACATCTCTTCGACATATATATATATATATATATATATATATATATATATATATATATATATATATATATATATATATATATATATATATATAAAAATATATATATATATATATATATATATATATATATATATATATATATATATATATATATATATATATTGGGACACCTCCTAGATCAGTGGTTCTCAACCTTTTTTGGCCCGTGCCCCGCTACACCATATTTTCAGAACGCCAATCCCCTCCCCCCTTTTCTCGTATTTCCTACCTAAAAATTTGGCCCGTGCCCCACTTCACCATAATTTCAGAACGTCATTCTCCCCTTTCGTATTTCCTACCTTAAAATCCCATCCCCGCCCCTACACAATATACGTAATAATGGAAGCTAAATTTAATAGCACATACTAAAACAAGTCTAGACGTCCACATAAAACATGATTTCTGGGTCTACTTACATTATAAATTGAATTTAAGAAAGGTGAGACGTACAGAACCGTACAGTATGAAGGGAAAAACAATATTAAGTAATCGGTTCTTATATTAACGATCTTGAAATAATCTTAATCCCCCCCCCCCCCATGGAAACGCTAAAATTCCCCCCCCCCCTCCCGGGAGGGGTGGGGGGAATTCCCCACCGGTTGAGAAACACTGTCCTAGATGTTTATAGATGACACTTCATCAATGTCTCATCGATGAAGTCGATGGAGTATTGTGACATTACATCGATGTATATACATTTTGGGACACCTCCTCGATGTATACAAATACTTGGAGACCTCAACAATATATTCAACTATTTGGACACATCAGCGATGTATATAAATATAGGGACACCTCGTCAATGCATATACAAATGCTGGGATACCTCAATGATGTATATACATACTGAGACACTTCATCGATGTATACACATACTCAGAGACTTCATCGATGTATATAAATACTGGGACACTGCACCATCATCATTTGCCGTGCCGTTAAGCGAGGGCGGTATTCTTTCACTAACTCAAAAGATCACCAGAGTCGTGGATCATCTTAGTGTTCTTATCTAGACCATACCATGTGGCTAAGTTATCCTAGTATTTACTTTTCTGCTTTCCTTTTGTTTTCCCCCTCGTCTTGCCAGTTGTCACCAAGTTCTCCATTTTATTTCTTCTCATAACGTGTCCAAATGTTTCTCTAATCAGTTTATAGTTTTCATCTGCTTCTTGTAGGACTTGGTCATTGGTTTTTCTGTCTGTCCATGGTATTCTTTGCATTTTCCTCAGAAACCACATTTCCACAGCCATCAGATATGTTCCAGCCTGTTTGCTCATTGTCTACGTTTCATATCCATACAAAAGCACAGATTCTATGTAGCACTTTAACACATTTTTTCTCGTTGTAAATGATATAGTTTTATTTGCCAGTATGCCTTCCTTCTTGCAAAAGGCTACCTTCGCCATGGCGATTCTTGTTCTAATCTCTTCATAGCAATTCCTATAAGATGTTATGACTGTTTCGAAATAACTGTACCGATTCACTTGTTTAAGAATATTCCCATTTACTAGTATATTACATTATGGTATTTCCTACTTCCTAGTGACGACCATAATCTGTGTTGTGTTACAATTTAATTCTAACCCTAGCTGTTCACTGTGTGCAACAACCGTATCTACTAAATGTTGCAGATCATGCTCATTGTCGGCAGTCGATACTGTATCATGCGCATGTCTAATGT
>OY992884.1:44890615-44925615 GCA_963921405.1 Cepaea hortensis | reverse complement strand
GTAGGGGTTTACGGCACTGTGGATCATAAGAGGCAGGACTGGTTTGCGGCCAACAGCGAGACTCTGCAGCCCTTGATTGATAAGAAGAAGAAAGCTCTCTTAAGAAACAAGGAAAGACCAACGCGTAACACTCTGAGTGAGCTAAGGCAAGCTAGGAAGGATGTGCAAAAGGCTGCCAGGCAGTGTGCAAATGATAATTGGATCAAGTTATGTGAGTCCATTCAAATCGCAAGTGATAAGGGAGACATAAGAAACATGTATGAAGGAATAAAGAAAGCCTGTGGTCCAGTGATCAAAAGAAGTGCACCATTGTAAACCTTGACTGGAGAAATCATCACTGACAAGAAACGGCAGATGGACAGATGGGTAGAGCACTATTTGGAGCTTTACTCAAGTGAGACCAAACTAGCGGATGATGCCCTCAACGCCATAGAGGCTCTACCAACTCTTGACCACCTGGACACACTTCCCACCATAACAGAAGTTAAGTGTGCTATAAATGAACTTGCATCTGGCAAGGCTCCAGGTAAGGATGGGATTCCAATAGAGGTTATCAGGAGTGGGCAAGACACACTCACTATACAGATCCACCAGCTAATAGAGCTATGCTGGCGTGAAGGACAAGTCCCACAGGATTTCAAAGATTGAAGCATCATAACACTGTACAAGAACAAGGGCGATCGGAGCGACTGCAACAACTATAGGGGTATCTCACTTCTGTGTATTGTTGGAAAAGTATTTGCCAGAATTGTTCTGCGCAGACTTCAAGTCCTAGGAGATCAAGTCTACCCCGAATCACAGTGTGGCTTTCGACAGAACCGGTCTACCACTGATATGATATTCTCATTGCGACAAATGCCAGAAAAATGCCGTGAACAGAATCAACCACTGTTTATTGCCTTCATCGACCTCACAAAGGCATTTGATTTGGTCAGTCGTGAGGGTCTGTTCAAGGCACTAAAGAAGATTGGCTGCCCACCAACTCTTCTGTCCATTGTGGAATCGTTCCACACAGGCATGAAGGGTATAATCAAGTTTGATGGTGCAACTTCTGAAGAATTTGAAATCAAGGGTGGAGTTAAGCAAGGTTGTGTACTAGCTCCCACCCTCTTTGGAATATACTTTTCACTTCTACTGAAATATGCATTTCGTGATCAGGATGGTGGTATATACATTCACTGACGCTCAGATGGCGGCCTCTACAGTGCTCAGAGATTGAAGGCTAAGACCAAAATTAGGAGGGAACTGATCAGAGAGTTGCTTTTTGCAGATGATGCTGCAGTTACGATCCACTCTGAGGAAGAATTACAATGTCTACTATCTGCATTCTCCAATGCTTGTTCTGAATTTGGTTTAACAATTAGCAAAAAGAAGACACAGATTATGTCACAAGGTGCACATGGGGTACCATTAATCTTTATTGACGACGCCGAACTAGAGATAGTAGACCATTTTACATATCTAGGATCAGTGGTAAATAGCAAATTATCCCTAGATCAGGAAATCAACATCCGGATTGGTAAGGCAGCAACAACAATGAACAGGTTAAGAAAAAGAGTCTGGGAGAACAGGAAGCTTACTGCCAAAACAAAAGTCCTTGTCTATCAATCCTGTGTCCTTAGTACTCTTCTCTATGGCAGTGAAACCTGGACAACTTACTCACACCAAGAGAACAATTTAAACAGCTTTCATATGCGGTGTCTGCGAAGAATTCTTGGTATTAAGTGGCAAGACAAAATCACAAATACTGAAGTATTGGAAAGATCAGGTTGTGTGACAGTTTATTCCATGCTCAGTCTTCGTAGACTTAGATGGAAAGGACATCTTAGGAGGATGGATGATGGTAGAATACCAAAGGATATCTTTTTTGGTGAATTACAGATGGGTAAGAGATCTCAGGGTCGGCCTCTACTACGATACAAAGATGTGTGTAAGCGGGACATGATTGATACAGGCATTGATAATGCACATTGGGAGCAAGTCGCCGCTGAACGTGTTGCATGGAGGGCAAATATCAGAAATGGAATAAAGTCAAAGGAGAAAATTATTGCAGAAAAGTCACACACCAAGCGTTTGAGACGTAAGATGGTGCATTTTGGTGGAAATGACCACGTGTTCAGATGCACCCACTGTGAACGGACATTTACAGCGCAAATTGGCCTTATCAGTCACACTTGCTACCGCCATAGTTAAAAGTTATTATGCCTTTTTAAAGCACAAACTATCGTCTGTCAAGACGGCAAGGTGCCAATGTGTACAGATACATACATACATAAATAGATACATAGGTTGGATGATTGCTTGATTGCTTGATTGATTGATTGATTGATTGATTGATTGATTGATAGATTGATTGATTGATTGATCACATACTCTACTATTTCTAGGAATGCTTCTGCATTGGAGGGATTATCACATGCTCAGACATAAATCTTCAAGCTGTCCCACAACTGGTTTACATAAATGCAAGCATACACTGGTCTCTCGCCATTGATGTATGTTTATCTTTCATTTTTGTTACTTGTATGTAAAGTTTAAATACATTGGAGAACTTGGTGGTAATTGGCAAGATTGAAAGGGAAAAAAACAAGGGGGAGGCAGAGAAGAAAATACCTGGATGGCTTGGCCACGTGGTATGGTCAAGATAAGAAAAAATATCTGATCCACGACTCTGGTGATCGAGTGAGATGGCGAAACATGACCGCTCACGGTTATCGGCATGGCACATGATGATGACGTTGTAAAGTTTAAACGCATCAAAGATAATTGTTTCCAGGTCAGGGGAACCTGGAGAAACCTTAAATTCAAAGTAAAGGACTCAGATTAAGCGCCTTCCAGACGTTCGGCATATTGAGCTTGACCTATAGTTAGACATATCAGAACTCGGAGGGTAATGTGGCCTGTTTCATGCAGGCCAGTTGTGCTTCCCCCGACAGTTAGTGCTACCCATATTAAGTTTGGTCGACCTAGGAGCACAGGTTATTTTTATATACATGTCTAGATGCGAATTCGAACCCATAGGGTTAACTTGCTAGACCGAAATGTGTAAACCACTTAACAGCAGATGGGTGATTTGTTCAATTCACGTCTACCGCTTTTCAATCAATCAAGTACTGTCTCCACAATGAAGGTTACCTGCAATGGAACTCCAGCACTGTATGTCTCTCGCCCTAACTGTACATTCTGTCATATTTCTCTTCGTCCATCTCTTGATGTTATCTCCCCACATGTTTTGTTGCCTACCTCTTGCTCACTTGCCTTCAAACTTTTTCTTTTCTTTTCATAAAATACGACATATTATTCTGTACATCCACATCTCCAGGGCCTCTATTTGACTTTTTAATTGATTGTTCATTGTCCAAGCTTCCGCGCCATATAGTAGTGTTGAAAATATATAACATTTGACAATTATCATTTTTATTGTGTTGTTAATCTCTCTAGATGTTATTAGAGAAATTTTTAACCGCTGTTAACATCCTATAATATTTTCTGGCTAGAAGTAAGACAATGGTGTGATTTTCATCAGAATTATTTTCTCAATATACTAAATTGATAACGACAGATAAAATATAGACTGGAAATTCGTGCTGGGGGTTATAATATAACCTATCTCAAAAATTTGGGAGTCTCTGTGGCGAAGTGGCCAAACCGTTTGACTCGTGCTCCGAAGGTTGTGGGTTCGATTCCGGGCCGCGTCCTTCGGTTTACGAGTTAAATGTTTCGGAGACTCCTGTGGGTCGTCGCTAAAAGCTACGGAGTTCGTGCTTTGTGCGACGCTTTCTTTGCTGCGGAAAGAGACCGAGCCATATTGGATAAATCCCGGTGCAATGAAGTCGACCCTGTCGACTTTTAAGCGACTTTTAAACTTTTATCTACGTGAAACACATAACACGGTATTAAGAGTTTTAAAAAAAATTATCATATCTGCAATAAATGTTGGGTAATGTAGTAATAGAGAGTACAAAAGGGAGTTAGCTTGACTATCAAGAAAACGGAAACAATGGTTATATCAAAGAAAATGACAATACTGCGGAAAGGAAAATGCTTAACCATGTCGATAAAGTCAAATATTTGGTAGGATTGGCAATAGATAATAGTAAGGCAGAAGTGATGATAACATGAAATCAATTAAAGTAAAGGGTGTTAGTGTGGCGCAAGTGCATAATTCAAATCTCTAGACATATGTATATCATCAGATGTGCAAGGAATCAAGCATAGAGTAATTAGCCACTCCAGAGCTAGTATTTGGGGACACTCACAATGGACAAGGTAAAACATGTTAAATATTACGTACGAATGAAGGCTAGTTGGAGATACAATGGCAGCGAAAACAACATATTTAAGAACACGACGTGTTTACAACTAGCATACCACTGGGGCAGACATCATCTACGACATTCTAAATGGAGAAGGATCATCCATGCGGTTGTCCGGTGGGATATGATATTGATTCTTAAATCAAGCAATCAGTTAATTAAACTATTGAATCAAAACAAACGCTTAACTCAAAATAGTATGCATATTATTATTAATTTCAAACGTTCACTTCCACAGGCCAATAATATTTCACAGATACCTGGTGGAAGCCTACCGTCAAATCTAACCGACCTAAATCTGGATGACAATCCAATAACAACAATAGATGACACTGCCTTTGATGATTCTACCACCACCTTGATATGGCTGTATTTTGCCAATGTCCGCTTCTCTCGATTCCCGAACGCCATTGGGCATTTACTTGCCCTGACCTATTTGTCCATTAGTGGGGCCAATATTACAGACTGGAACAATGATGCTTGGAGAAATATTGGAAGAACTCTCCAGACACTCGATCTGGAATATGTTGGAATGACTGAATGGCCCAGTTGGATCCAGTATTGCACGAATTTAACCGACCTGATCATTGTTGGGGGTGGTGTTTCTTCCATCCCTGATGGGGCATTAGATTCTGTGGCATATAGCTTGATAAGCCTATCCCTCAACTATAACCGGTTAACTATGGTTCCCAAGGCGCTTGCAAACATGAATGCTCTACAAGCCTTTTATCTGATGAACAATAATATCGCAGATATCAGGTGGCTTCCACAGAACAGCAAACTGAGCATGCTGTCTTTCAGTTATAATTACATATGGAATGCCAGTCAGTTAAGCGAGCTTCTGCGTCCTTACAGTACCTCGCTGAACATCTTCGACATCGACAATAACCATCTTACCAGCATCCCAAATATATCTTACCTGATTAATGTAAGAGCACTACAATTTACACACAACAGAATGTCTGATTCCATTTCTGGTGCTGTTGCCTCCAATGTCTTTATTCTTGACCTCTCATACAACTTATTTCCATATGTACCTGCAATTTTGTCAAAATTACTGATTCTAACGAATATTGCTTTGTACTATAATGCAATTAGAGCTATAAAAGAAACAGATTTTCACAAAAACACAACAGAAATTGATCTTGGTTACAATTTAATAACAGAGTTGACAGACACCAGTTTCCCAGAAAATTTTGGACTTCAGAGTTTAGAGTTAAACAATAACCCGCTGACAACAATATCTTCAATTGCTTTGCAGCGTTTACCGAGTCTTACATATCTGAATTTGAGGTATACAAGAATAACTCGTTTACCTCTAGGACTGAAGTACCTCACAAGTCTCTACTCACTGGACGTGACCAACAGCTCGTCGCTTGTATGTACCTGCATGGAGAGCAGTTTAACAGCTTGGGTAGTGAAGCTGAACTCACAGAATATTCTAGGGAACTGTGGTCATACCAGTGTTTACGACTTCTTCTCTTTATTAAGTCCATCTTGTCCTGCTTCAGCTGCAACACTCTCGTAATATACAAGCATGTTTACTTTCATTTATTGATTGATTGACTGATTAACTGATGTATTAACTGACTGCTTGTGTTAATAATTAATTTAATAACATCTTAAGGTCCCATTCAGGTCTCCCGCATTATTACACAGAAATATCAAACGGTGGAGACCTTTAAGGTCATTAATGTACACCGCCAGAAACAACATGAGAAATACATTCAAGGGTATTGACTGGCACTGACAAAGGTAGAGGAAAAAAATGAGATTATAAGACACACTAGAGTACACACTAGACAAGCTATCAATTCTAAGCTGTTGTGACCACATCGGTGTTCGAGTTAGAGACCAATAAAAAGATGCCATTTGCAATGAGAAAAAGAGTGTTAAAGTGCTACATAGAACCTGTGCTTTTGTATGGATGTGAAGTGTGGACAATGAGCAAGTATCCTGAAAACATCTGATAGCTGTGGAAATGTGGTTTATGATGAAAATGCAAATAATACCAATGACCAAGTAATACCCCCCCCCCCCCAACAAAATGAAAGACGTAAACTGATTAGAGAAATTAGACGAAGACAGTCAAACATTTTTGGTCACCTTATGAGAAGAAATAAATGTGAGATGTTTGGAAGACTTGCGCAGACAAAATTAAGCTCAAAGGTCTGTACAAACCACCCCCATCCCCACACACACCCTACACCCACCTACACACCCACCCACCCACATATCCACATACATACATTCAGTGACACCTCACCGTCTAAACAGGCGGTGGATTTGCAATATTGTGCCACAAAGAGGCATAATAACTACAACCCATGGCGGTAGCGAATGTGACTTATTAGACAGTTCACGCTGTAAATGTTCGTCCACAATGGATGCATGTGAACACATGGTTATTTTCACCATCACGCACCATCGTACGTCTCAAGCGCTCAGCGTGTGACCTATCTGTGACATTTCTAATATTTGCCCTCAATGTAACACTTCCGGCGGCCACTTGCTTCCAGTGTGCAATATCAATGCCTGTATCATGTCCCGCTTACACACATATTTGTATCGTAGTAAATGCCCACCTCGAGATCTCTTACCCAATTGTAATTCACGAACATAGATGTCCTTTGGTATTCTACATTCACCCATCCTCCTAACGTGTCCTATCCATCTAAGTCTACGAAGACTGAGCATGGAACAAACCGTTGCACAAACCGATCTTTCCAATACTTCAGTATTTGTGATTTTGTCTTGCCACTTAATACCAAGTATTCTTGGTGTGGGTAAGTTGGCCAGGTTTCACTGCCATAAAGAAGAGTACTAAGGACACAGGCTTGATTGGCCACGACTATATAACTTGTACTACAACCAGATTTAAAAAAAACAACAAAAACGATCGTGTATCCATCGAGATAAATGGATAGATCTGCAGCTGAGCAGAGCAGGGCGCTCAATTGTCCTGACAGTTGGAGATGACTGTCAAAGGCTGAGGTAACAGAACTCCATGTAGATGTGAAAGACAAGGGGAAACCACCACATTATCATCCCAAGACTTCATGACAAAACACATTTTAATGGCAGTAAACGACATCAATGGCTGTCTTAGGACATCCTCGTCCGGCAGGGACTGTCAATCAAAACCATCATCCAGATACTGAAGGAAAAATCTTAGCTAAAACAAATTAATTTCAAATAGGTACATGGAATGTTAGAACGTTAAATGAGCTTGGAAAGTTGCACAATTTTATAAGGGAAATGGAAAGCATGAAATTGTGAGATGAGATGGACGGGATCGGTCAAAAGTATAAACGACAAACGCACAATAATTTATTCTGGAGGGGAAACATATGAAAAAGGAGTAGGGCTAATATTTGATAAACAAATAGCCAAGTCACTTAATGGTTATTGGTATATTTCAGATAAAGTTATTATCGTCATATTGAAAGAATACCAATAGATTTAAATAAGTACAAGTATACCCAACAACAACAAGCAGTAGTGATGAAGAAATACAACATTTTTACGATAAAGTAGACATGGCGATGTCTCAAATTAAATCACAAGATATAAAAATAATACTAGATTATTTTAATGTAAAAGTAGGAAATTGAAAAATGGAGGAAGTAGTGGGGAATTATCGTTTAGGTACTAAAAAAATATGAAAGAGGAGACAACTAATAGAATGAGCAAATAATGATGTGATAATTGGAAACACCTGCTTTAAACACCATAAAAGTAGACTTCACTCGTGGTAAAGCCCTGATAAGAAAATACTCAACCAAATTGACTACATACTTATTAATACAAGATGTAGACCAGCGTTAATTAATATAAAGACAATGCAGCGTGCTGACTGTAATAGTGATCATGTACCACTATGAGGACTAATAAAGGTAAGACTAAGGAGAGGAAAAAAGTGGTTAAGAACATGGGACTTAATCAAGAGGTTTGAAGGTAGATACAGAAATTCAAGAACAGTACAGAGTGACTGTGAAACATAGATAAAATGTCATAACTAAAATACAAAGTATAAACGAACAATGGGAAATGTTAAGGGACTCCATTCATCAAAAGAGCAAAGAAATATTATCGGAGAGCAGCCAAAAAGTTAAGAAAAAAAATGAATGACTTCAGAAATCTTAAAGCTGATGACCAAAAGAAAACAGAGTAAAAATGACAAACAAGAATATAATTAGATAAATAAAGAAATAAGAGATAATTGTGTGAAGGCAAAAGAAAGTTGGATACACGAGCAGTGCAAGAACATTGAATTAAATTCTATAAGTATTAAAGATAAAAAATATGCACAGACAAATCAATGAACTCACAGGAAGAAACATAAGAATAAATACAGGGTGTTTAAAATCAAACACAGGAATGATATTATTGGAGGAAGATGCTATATTTAAGAGGCCGAATGAGTATACAAGAGAATTATACCATGGAGAAAGGGAAGATTTAACAGAAGAATGTAACTTAGAAGGTCCACATATTCTAAAAGAAGAAGTGCTGACGCTAACAAATATATGAAGAAAGGAACAACATCCGGGCCAGATGGAATCACTATAGAAGAATTATACGCACTGGGAAAATTTGGAGTAGGTATATTAACCAAGATGTTGAATGATGTATAAAGAAGTTGGAAATCGAAAAAGAGTAGCCGTAACGGCGCTGCGCGGGCAAAATTTCGAGTTAAAAATCTACCCAAAGCATATCAGGATCCTCGCCGGTGCTACTGAGTTGGTGCACTGAGCTGAATTTCTCCAGACTCAGGTTTGAGTTAGGAGAAGAACGGAGCATTTATGGCTTACACCCGTCTGCAGTGATGTTGGTCCATCGACTGAACTAAATTAAGTTGGTATCTACCAAGCGATATGCTGAAATCTATATTCATAGCTATACCGAAAAAAATTTTTTAAAAATCCAGGAGCAATTAAATGCAAACATTTTCGTACGATTAACCTCATAAACCATGTCACTAAGCTTCTACTCAAAATTATAATGAGAAGAACAAGAACGAAAATAAACATGGAAATTTGTGAAGAAAAGTATGGATTTGTGGAAGGAAAGTTACAAACAATGCAATATATACATTAAGGACACTAATAGAAAGATCAATAGAGACACAGAAATATATATATATATTTGTGCTTTATAGATTATACTAAGGCATTTGATGAAGTAAAACATGACGAAATGATTAATATGTTTGAAGATAGTAACATTGATGGGAAAGATCTCAGAATAATAAAAAATATTCAGTGAAACCAAGTAGCAGCAATTAACATGAGAAATAAAGAGGGAAATTATAAACAAAAAGGCTGGGAAAACGACAGGGGTGTGTCTTGTGACCAGATCTCTTCTACTTCTATAGTAAAGTAATAATGAGAGAGATCAAAGAGAGGCCAGGAATGCCATTCGGAGGTTGTAATTTAAACAATATACGCTATGCAGATGACACAGTACTGGTAGCGGAAAATGCAAAAGATCTATAACAATTGTTGGACTCTCCTTGAATATCAAGAAAACAGTTATAATGGTGATATCAAAGAAACAAGTGACACCCAAATGTGAAATAGAAATGGAAGGGACAATTCTTCACCAGGTGGATATTTTTAAATACTGAGGGGCATTTGTAACATCAGATGGAAGATGCACAGCAGAGATTAAGAGCAAAATAGGGTAAGCAAAAGTTGAATTTCAGAAAATGACGAATATCTTATGCAATAAGTCGCTATCATTGAATATACGAAAGAGGGTGCTGAAGTGCTATATAGAAACTGCTTTGCTGTATAGCTGTGTTTCTTGGAATGTAAATGAATAAATTAGGAAGAGCTTGGAAGCAACAGAGATTTAATTACTGAGATGAATTTTGAAAATCCCCTGGTCTGCCAAAGTACTAACAACTTCTGCCTGAAAAAAGGCTAGTGAAACTATAACACTATATACAACAATAAGAAAGAGGCAAACATATTTTTTTTTTTTGGTCATTTGGTGAGAAGAGAGGCACTGGAGAACATCGTGACAACTGGAAAGATCGATGGGAAGAGAGGCAGAGGCAGACCAAGAGAAATGATGCTGGAGGGATTCAGACGGTGTTATCGATGAATATCATCAGCAGAGTTGATCCAGAACACCAAGGACCAATATCTGTGGAGAGTCATGAACGCCTGCGCTGCCGGCATGGCACTTTATATATATATATATATATATATATATATATATATATATATATATATATATATATATATATATATATATATATATATATAACCGCATAAAGAGAAGAGATGATAAGATAGGGGCACAGCGCTGACTGCTTATGGGCCGTAGAAGAAGAGAAGAATACAAAGAAGGCAAAGAGAAGGTCATCTGATCTCCACGGTTAACAAGAAAAGAATAAATATAAGGCAGAAGAACTTCAGGACTCTAGCTGGGAACTATGTCTTAATGCACATTCCAGACAATGGATCACTGAGATGAGCTGAACCAACATTAATGAATGGGACAAACAATTACTAACATTACTAGAATAACAAAGACTAAACATAATACAACAGCAAGGACTAGATAAACAAGATAACAACAATATGAATGAGTATTTATTCTGTCCAATACTGTAGTGCGAATTCCCAACTGTGCGGATACAAAATAAGATTTCTTATAAGCAAGACAATCAACACTTCATATCACTGGCATTCATATAGGCAGTCTGCCGCATATAGCCAGACCTCTGCCCGTTGTGGCCGAGCCTACAGGGTGCTCCTGGGACCCTGCTACGATACCTATACAGCCGGCTGACCAGGACTGGACAACAGAGAGAACATCACTTGAGAAAAAACAAGAACACAACTCTAAATCTGAGGATGAGCCTTACAGTGCGGAGACGGGACTCACCATCCCGAGACACACAACACAACACTATGGATCCCTCTAGTACACAGCGGAAAATCAGTGGATTGGGCTCCAGATATTGCCAGACCCCTGTGCCTCAGCCAAATCCAATATTGTGCCTAATGCCACCAGAGGAAGTCATGTCCCCAAACTGACCGGGACACATTACTATGACAGGACCACAACTACTAAAATAGAAGTTATATATGGAAAGCTCAAATAAGTTGAGCCAGGAACTACACATTTAACCACACAGTAACAAACTAAAGTATGGAGGGCTCGACTATGGGATCAGTTCGGAGGGGAGGGGGACATGTGAGGTAAGGGAAAATTGGAGGTGAGGAAAATTGGGGATAAACAAAGACCCAGGCATGTTCCTCTTCTTATGATTGAGGAGTCACATCCTCAACAATCTTGCATCAGCTCCAGCAGAAATACCTTGCAGGTTCAGCCGCCTGTTTGACAACATTACGAGATTGTGCACTTGTCCACCAAACATTCTGTTACCCAACTTGGTCATGCTTGTATCTGAATCATGTTTTTTGGATGGAGGTGGTGTGAGGGGGACAGTTTCTTTCCCTCCTCTTTACTTCAGTTCGGGCTGACGCGTTCGCCTTCAGCGGCGCTTTCGATGGCTCGCTCTGCGGAAACGAAACAGACCGAGCCATATGGGATAAAACCCGGATCTTCACGCTGTAGTGGCTTGGTAAGTTCCTGGATCCTGTAGTGTTGTCCAGTGACACTTGTCTTTGTAGTGTCTGGTTGTTACAATATTTATGTATTTACAATAATATTCACATTCTTTCTCATATCTCACAATTATACACGCATTCATTCGCATAATAATGATAATAATACACACACACACACACACATTGGCACCTTGCCGTCTTGACAGACGATAGTTTGTGCTTTAAAAAGGCATAATAACTTTTAACTATGGCGGTAGCGAGTGTGACTGATAAGGCCAATTTGCGCTGTAAATGTCCGTTCACGGTGGGTGCATCTGAACACGTGGTCATTTCCACCATCATGCACCATCTTACGTCTCAAACGCTTGGTGTGTGACTTTTCTGCAATAATTTTCTCCTTTGACTTTATTCCATTTATGATATTTGCCCTCCATGCAACTCGTTCAGCTGCGACTTGCTCCCAATGTGCATTATCAATGCCTGTATCAATCATGTCCCACTTACACACATCTTTGTATCGTAGTAGAGGCCGACCCTGAGATCTCTTACCCATCTGTAATTCACCAAAAAAGATATCCTTTGGTATTCTACCATCATCCATCCTCCTAAGATGTCCTATCCATCTAATTCTACGAAGACTGAGTATGGAATAAACTGTCACACAACCTGATCTTTCCAATACTTCAGTATTTGTGATTTTGTCTTGCCACTTAATACCAAGAATTCTTCGCAGACACCGCATATGAAAGCTGTTTAAATTGTTCTCTTTGTGTGAGTAAGTTGTCCAGGTTTCACTGCCATAGAGAAGAATACTAAGGACACAGGCTTGATAGACAAGGACTTTTTGATAATAATAAGAATCCAAATATGTACATAAGTTATATAAATTGGGAGATACAATCTACCCCATCACATTGTTGTACACAGCGTTACTGACACATTGTCACAATTGGCTGTGGTACTGAGCACTATCTACGTTGCAGTTTTATACACCCTCTGCACTGTGCTCTGGTGTTGACTGGGTATTAGGTTCGTCGTATGGGCATCTCGACAAAAGATCTGCAAGACAGTTTTGGGAACCCTTTATATGGTTAATCTCATAGCTATATATATAGTCCTGCAGAAGAAGGGACCATCTTGCCACCTTGCTGTTACTTGGCGTTCCTCTGGTAACAATTGTCAGCGGGCTATTATCTGTTTCAATAATGAAATGTTTACCTAAAAGAAATCTAGAAAGTTTACGTACCGAAAATACCATGGCAAGAGCCTCGAGTTCCGGTGTATTGTAATTTCGTTCGCTGGTGTTCAGTTTTCGAGAGACGTAGTATACTGGGTACAAGATTTGGTCGTGTTCCTGGAGAAGCACACCTCCAATGGCTACGGAGCTCGCGTCACATCTTAATCTAAAAGTAATATTCAAATTTGGCAATTTTAGAATAGGTGCTCTAGAAAAATAAGAAAGAATCTTCGTAAATGCTGGCCTCAAACATTCGCTGTTTACTATAACATTGGGATGTTTATTTGTTAGTAAATCAGTGAAACATTTGGTTAATTCAGCAAAATGAGGAATAAATTGTCTATAATAGTTTAAAAGACCTAACACACTTCGCAACTGTTTCTTCGTTGTCGGAAGCGACAATTTCAAAATTCTAGACATGATGTTATCGTCAGTTGATATAAAACCATTTGAGATCTTATAGCCCAAAAATGATATTTCCTGAAAGGCTATATCAACTTTGGAAGGTTTTACAGTCAGTCCATGATGTCTAATCCTGTCAAATGTAGTGCTGTTATGTGATCTGTCATGTCCTTTGTGTGTATGCAAATGTCGTCCATGTACCAAATGATGTTAGCAATGTCTGTCAAAAGAATTCTTGTCATTCTGACGAAGGTAGCCGGTGCATTGACTAATCCGAAAGGTAGTTTACACCATTCGTATAAACCCCACGGTGTGGCAAATGCAATCAGATGTATACTGTCAGGATGTACAGCTATCTGCCAGTAACCTTTTGTCATGTCAAGTTTAGTAAAATAACGTGAGTCAGATAGTTCAGTCAGGATGTCTTCACAGTTGCTCATTGGTTCTAAATCCAACTGTGTAATGCTGTTGAGCTTACGATAGTCCACACAGAGTCTGATAGTTTTGTCCTTTTTCCTTACTAAAACTATTGGTGAACAAAAATGAGATTGTGAACGTCGAATGATATGATTTGCTTCTAAATCAATGATTTCTTGATGTAATTTTTCCTTATAGTGTATAGGGATAGAATACGGTCTACACTTGATAGGAATGTCGGATGTCAAGATGATTTGGTGCTGAACTAAATCTGTCTGTCCTGGGCTGTCAGAAAAGATCGTCTTGTACTCTTGTATCAGTTGTCTGCAACTGTCCGTCTGTGTCTGCGTTAGTTTAGGATTTACCTTAATGTCCTGTAAGTTGGTCGTTGTGTCCAGAACTGGTGTCAGTATCTCATCAGTGTCGTTGTCGTCCGTCTGGTCCACTATGGTGGTGCTTGCTGCAGTTTCTACTTGGTCGTCTTGCCTGTGGTAATATGGTTTGAGCATTGTTAATGTGGAAAATTTTGTGTTTGTCCCTAACTGCAATTTCGTAATCTACCGTCGAAATTTGTCGTAGTACTTTGAACGGTCCTTGCCATGAGTCAGTGAGGAGATGTCTATCACTTGGCAAAAGAAGGAGAACGTCCTGTCCTGGTTTCAGTGTAATAGTTCTATTTCCTCTGTTAGCATATTGTCGGTAGATAGCTCCTGATTTTTGGAGAGCTTCTTTAGCTAACACACATGATTTCATAATTCTGTCACGCAATGATGTTACATGTTCATATGACGAAATGGGTTTAGGTAAAGTTGTACTTTCAGTCAACATAGATTCATACAAAGATAATGGGCCGCGTGGTTGTGCACCATATAACATTTCAAATGGTGAGAACCCAGTGCTGGAATGGGGCACTTCCCTATATGCAAACAAAATTGCAGGCAGATAAGTATCACAATCTTCAGGGTGTTCTTGGGTTACTTTAGAGAGCATATGTTTCATATCGCCGTTAATCTTTTCCACGATACCGGTCGAATGCGGGTGACAGGGACTGTTGAAGCATTGTTTAACCCCCAACATCTTGGTAAAGGCTTGTGTAGCTGAGGCAATAAACTGGCTACCCCGATCTGAAAGGATAGTGTCAGGGAATCCTACCCTCGCAAAAATATGAAAGAACGCTTCCATGATATCTTTGGAAGTTATGTTCTTCATTGGAATTGCTTCTGGCCAACGACTGCATAGATCAATGAGGGTTACAATGTACCTATTACCTCTCGATGTTACATGGTTAAGAGGACCAACTATATCGACCGAGATCTTTTCAAACGGTCTACTAGCCAAATCAGTAACTTTCAATTCAGCTTGTGGGTGTTTACCCTTTTTGACAAGCTTTTGGCAGATGTCACACGATCTGCAATACTGTTTGGTATCGTTGCAAAACTTAGGCCAATAAAATTGAGTAAGTAACCTTGCTCTAGTTTTAGCATACGCCATGTGTCCTGCAAAGGGTATGTCATGAGCTATATTCAATGCTTGCTTGCGGTTTTCTAACGGTAGCACTGTTTGTTCTATAGTGCTGGCACCTTTGGTGTAGTACCGTGTTAGAATTCCGTTCTTCAGAGCAAAGTACCATTGAGCATTCTTTGCTACGCTTGGCTTTTGGCCTACAAGTTTAAAATACTTTTGCAAAGATCGATCGGCTTTCTGAGATGTTGTAAACTTCTCCCTAGTTGTCTCAGGAGATGTTACAACTGGACTTACTCGTTGTAAAGCCTCTGTCTGATCGATTTGATCTTGCATCTGTGCAGTTGATCTAGTTACTGCATTTATTACATCACAACGATCATTCTCATCACACGTTGATGTCACATTCACACAATTACATGTATGTTCTGGCGAAGCCAGATTTGCATTTGCACATTCAATTACAGGTGGTAATACATCATGAATGGTGATTTGTGATGAAGGTGGAATGGTAGTATCAATATTACAAATGACAGTTGATGTAATACTGTCATGTGGCATGTCATTCACTTCAGGAAGGTTTCCAATGATAACATCGCAACAAGGATTGGTTAATGCTGCGCATTTAACCTTTCCTGTAAGGAATGGTGTAGTTATATATGCCCATGCAAGTGGATATTTCTCTATGTTACCTGAGAACGTCCTGCGTGTGACATATTTACCACTATATTGTGATGGTAAAATGTAATCTCTCTTCACGCCAATGAGCGTACTCCCGCTATCACGTAAAACTGTGGCAGCTCTACCATTAACATACCCCTGGTGGATGTTTAGTTTACCTTGGGAGTTTACTACAAAATTGGCCTCCTCATTGGTAACAGGTATAGAATGGCCGCATGTTAACACGCCATCCTCATGAAATTGATCACAAATGGTACATTTTTCATGATGGAACACATCAATGGAATGTGCTGAGTTTACTGGGTGATCTTGTACACTTTCATCTTCTGAAGAAGAACTGTCAAACATGGCTGCATTGGCCTTTCTGGTCATTGCCTTGCCCTTACAATCCTTACGCCAGTGACCAAAAGCTTTACAAAGATAACATTTGGTAAGACTTCTGTAGTTCTTCCTTTCTTTATCTTGCTTAGAAATGTAGTTCTGCAAGTAAACAGTGTACCCAGGATGTTGGTCACACATATCATTTTCATTGTGTGATAGTTGGCAATATCTGCACTGATAAAACTTCTCTGCAGCTTGTTTATATGGTCTTTGTTTGTTATTTGACCTTGACTGATATTTGCCATATGTAGCTGCTGCTACAAAGTCTGTGCTGGTCAGACTACTAGAGAAACATTGCTTATTGGCTGCAAAATAACCAGAGCCACGACTTTCAATCTGTTGGACACTTTCACAAAGACATTCCAACAAAAATTTAGAAAATGGGGGTGGGAGAGATGTGATAATCTTATCTCTCAACATAAGATCAACTAATTTGTCATAACTTCCATTTACTTTGGCTGCTGACATCCATTTAGAAAAAATATTCTGAATTTCTGAGATGTAATCAGAGAACGTGTATGTAGGCTTAGGCGATAACTTTCTAAACTGTTCTCTATAACCTGATTCATCCAGTAAAAATTTGACATAATTTTCGCCTTAATGTACAGATAATCTTCTTTCAGGTCATTTGGGATCGACTCTATGACTTTCAGAAGTTCCCCAGAGAGACTTCTTACATATACTATACCCCATTCAGGTTTTGGAATTTTATAATGATCCATGACAAATTCAAAATTTTGGGTGAATGCTGCTATGCAATCCCCTGTGTTGCAACTTTTAATCAGACCTTGGTATTTCTTGTAAGGTTGATCTTTGTCTGTTTCTCTATTATTTTTATCTTTAGAAGATTCAGCTTTTAGCTGTTCAATTTTCAGTTGTGTTTCTTGCTCTTCTTTTTTGCTTTGGGCTAAGATCTCAGCTTGCCTCACTGCAGCTTCTGACTGTGCCTGTTGAAGCTTTAGAGCAGCTTCTGCTTGTGCCTGTTGAAGCTTTAGAGCAGCTTCTGAGTCCTTTAGAGCAGCTTCTGCTTGTGCCTGTTGAAGCTTTAGAGCAGCTTCTGAGTCTGCCTCTTTAATTTTTAACGCCCTTTCGGCCGCTCTCTCATCTCGCTCCCTAATTTGCTCCTGTTTCAAGAGATATTCTGCATATTTACTTTCGCTCCATGCTCTCAATCCCCCACCAGACATATTCATTTTTAAACCCATTTCAATGAAATCGTTTAAAGAAGACATGATGAACAATACGTATGATGAAATGAATATAAACAAAATTCTTATGGTGTTAGTAATTTACAAATATTTATAGCACAGTTGATGTTTAAAGCCAGACTAACGAAAGTATAAATAGGAATGAAAAAAAAAATTTTATACTCAAGTAATCCTTGGGCAATGTGCTGTTCAGTGGTGCTCGAAATCACTTTGGAACGTCCTTCGAGTTGACGCACAAAAATTTTTTTTGAAGGTTACAAGGTTCAGGTAAAGTTGACCCAAAATACCTGTACTTTTGAAACTAAACGAAATTAGAACGTTTGTAAATGTATGGTGTATGTAATGTCACTGAAGTCTGTATAGGTTTGTATGCAGTCAAGTATTATTGTTAGTCGTTACCACAATCAACAACTTTCACGCTCACACTAACCCTACTCAATGACATTCAAGGGCACGGTCGCCATTTTGGATTTTAGGTACAAAATTGGTTGAATTTTGCAATAAGTCTGAAGACGCCTCGGTTGGTTTCAAATAATGTCTTCACAATTATAATTTAATGAAATCAACACTATTTAACCGTTACTTTACCCTAATCTGTGACTTGCGCACTTCTATCAACATCTTCATATTCGATTCAAAAACTCGGACAAAAAAAAATCTACAAGTTCGCATTCAGTTCAAAACTCGGACGAGAAGCCCACGTTCGCACTTGTCAGAGTCTTGCGTAGGGCAAGATAAGTAGCTCGTTTTCTGGCAGGTGTGAAGCAGTATCAAACTATCAAATCACACGAAGTGAATATCCGAAACTGTTATTTACAAGCTTTATTTACGCGCTGCATTCATTATCGCACAGACATCGCGCAATGACAATCCATAGCAATCATTACAGCATGAACAATATCAATACAATACATAAGGATACATGCAATCAATATATATATCACTTACACGCCAAAATGCTCAAGCGTTCGACCCAGTCTCCCACTGTCACACAGGCTCGCTCTCAATACAGATTCAAAACCACTCGCAGACTCATGCGACCTGTCCATACAAACGCATAACCCGGTCTGCCTGGCCTTTCGTTCTACACGCTAGTCGGCGCTCAAGTCAGCTGGTGTGACCCCTGCAAGGTTCACGGGGTGTACCGCTGACCAGCGGTTATCTTAGCGTCGCTCAGTTGCTGTGCTTGGCTGCTTATACGGGCGTCGTCTAAGACACCGCATTCCCTCTGTAATGTTTAACATCACTCAGCGTTGCGCGTTGTTATGTCGCCTGGCGTTGGCACAGCCAACGCGTCGCAACCTCAGATGTGAGACTTTGACAGGAAAGTATGTCAAAGGATCAACAACAACAAATGTCAAAAGAATATCTGTTAAGAATTATTTTATAATGTAACGAAAACATCCTGAGCAAACAATGATTTTATGACATGTCAAAACTGCAACTGCTCCATAAAGAGAAGGAATAAAGAACCAGAAAAACCTGAATAAGGATGAAGTCATTTATTTGTGTCTACATTTCTGAAATTTATGAGTTTTATGAATTCTTGGTGAATTTTCTGCAACCAACACAAGCAACATCATCAATTGCATCACAATGGAGGCTGCCACTATACACGATCTTTTAGTCAGGATAGAGTTCTCTAAGACGGCTGGTCATGATGGTTGACGACACTGTCAAATATGAACGCGTGTTCATAAACATCAGGAGTGTTGATGCCGATCGTCCTTGACTTGTGGACGTAAATTACAAGTATCCCTGAAGTCGGAGTGGATTCGCCTGATGGCGAGGGATACTGTTAATGGAGAAATCTAATCACATCACAAAATTCAGTCCAGTCCTACCACAGGTAGTGTGTATGGACTACGCTTGAGTTCAAGGTGAGCGAGCGCAAAAATAAATAAATAAAATCACATAAGATATCTAAAAAAAGAATTGACTGTATCTACGTTAAAGCAGTGATTGGCACATTTGCCTGCCGGTTCGTGATGATTGGTTCAAAATCGCACCTGGTCAGATTTTGAAATTTGAACTGGCTTACCATGTGAACCCAACTTAACACATTCATTCATTCATTCATTCATTCATTCATTCATTCATTCATTCAGTAGCATGTCCTTTGCAGAACCACGCTCCTATAACAACCTTCGGGAAAACTTCTCGATCACAAGTAAGATTTCCCACATCCGATATACCAATCTAGAGATCATCAGCCACATCCTGCACCCATCTTCTCTTTGGCCTTCCTCTTCCTCTCTTCGCAAGCATATACCCCTCTATTATTGTTCTCTCCAAACTTTCATGATGTTTCAAGTGACCAAAATATATCAGTTTTCTTTGTTTTATCGTCTTTAATAGCTAACCCTCTTCAATATTCAGTTCTTGAAGTATGGATGCATTTGTTCTTTTCTTTACCCAAGATATTCTTAGAACTCGTCTATAACATTTATATTTAAAGGCATTTATGCGCTGTTCAGCTTGATTAGCTAAGTATCCAGGTCTCACAGGCGTATGTTGCAATGGGAAAGATGCATGCTCATAAAAATCTAATTTTTGTAGTTCTGTCTGTCCCATTCCATAATTTATTCAGTTGTTTTAGTTTTTGAAGAGCAACTGATAGTCGTCGTTTAATTTCTTTCATTGTGTCACAGTTGATGGTAATCAATGACCCAAGATATTCACAATTTTCCACCACCTCCAATTTTTCCTCATTAACATATCTTTCTTTCTCCATAGTGGTTTTATCTGTATGCATTATCTTTGTTTTTGCTATGTTAAGATATAAGTTGTGATTTTCACAATTCAATTGGGTTGAGGCTATTAGGTTTTCTATACCAGTCTGTGGTGTGGATAGCAATGCTGTATCACCAGCATACCGAATCTCTGGTATGTCAAGACCACCGATATTTAGAGCATCATATAACTCCCTGGTTATATCATCTCTTACAATTCTCATTATATTTTCGGCGTACAGGTTAAACAAATTGGGGGACAGCATACATCCCTTACGGACTCATTGCTTGATGTCAAACCAATCTGATGTCTAGATAGCGCATTCTTATGAGTTGTATTACATGCGATGGAAAGCCCATATCCCTCATGATTTCCCAAAGTTTCTGATGTTGTACACAGTCAAATGCCTTTGAATAATCCACAAAACATGAGAATATGTTAACATTACATTCTCTGCACTTCTCTATTATTAAACGCATATTGAGAATGTGATCTCTTGTTCCTCTTCCTTGTCTAAATCCAGCTTGAACTACGTTAATCCATTTTCTTACGAAGTCTTCCCATTATGATTTTTAGTAGTATTTTACTTGCATGACTGATCAGGGCAACAGTTCTATAGTTGGTGCGTAATTTTAGGTTGCCTTTTTTGATATTGGAATGAAGATAGTTCTCTTCCAATCTGTTCGCCTTATACCATATTTCCATATCTGTTTGCATAATGCGTGATAGATTTGTATGCTTTCTTCTCCTCCGGCTCTATTTAACATAAGCACCAAGAAATCTTTTGAGAAATAAAGGTGATCAGCGTATTGTTGATCATATCACCCAACGAGCTCCCATACAAATATAAGGTATTGCAATCAAGCAAAGGACTCTTTCACGCGCCATAAGGTACCCTGGACATATGGTGCTGACGCCCAATTTGTATAGACCAAACGGCACAAGGTGGATGATGTGGTCAGTATCCTCCGACCGCGTTTACTTCTCGGTGTTCTGAACGTTTAGGCACTTTGTATATTTGTGCCTAGCTGTGCTATCATTTCCACTACTTAACCAGGCTTCTCCGTCTGATTACCGCATTAAAGCGCACATTTCCTAAAAGCACTATGGGAAGGAACAGATGGAGTGTTGTACTTCAGTTGTGTGTTTGGCTTTGGCTCCCCCTGTGCCAAGCAGATTGTCCATATAAGGTGAGATATATTTTAAGAAATGTGTTAATATTACACCTGGTCTTATGGTTTAGAGTTGACTGCATAAAAGCCACGTTTACGATCTGGGTGTACGGGAAGAGAAATGAAGAAACAATGGGACATGATGACTGACAGATTAAAGAAATGTGAAAGTATAGTTTGATGGGATGTTAGAAAATCATACTTTAGTAAGTTAGAACTCCTTTTTAAAGCCTTACGGCGCATTGGAGTTATCGTGCTAGAATATAATGTTTATAGACCAATCTGTGCTTGCTGGGTGAAAGTATCAGTATTACGTGAGCGTATTTCAAAGAAAGAAACATAATCTGATATACACAGACAGACAGACAGACAGACAGACAGACAGACAGACAGACAGACAGACAGACAGACAGACAGACAGATAGATAGATAGATAGATAGATAGATAGATAGCTACATAGCTAGCTAACTAGCTTGCTAGATAGATAGATAGATAGATAGATAGATAGATAGATAGATAGATAGATAGATAGATAGATAGATTAGATAGATAGATAGATAGATAGATAGATAGATAGATAGATAGATAGATAGATAGATAGATAGATAGGTAGGAAGGATAGATAGATAGATAGATAGATAGATAGATAGATAGATAGATAGATAGATAGATAGATAGATAGATAGATAGATAGATAGATAGATAGATAGATAGATAGATAGATAGATAGATAGATAGATAGATAGATAGATAGATAGATAGATAGATAGATAGATAGATAGATAGATAGATAGATAGATAGATAGATAGATAGATAGATAGATAGATAGATAGATAGATAGATAGATAGATAGATAGATAGATAGATAGATAGATAGATAGATAGATAGATAGATAGATAGATAGATAGATAGATAGATAGATAGATAGATAGATAGATAGATAGATAGATAGATAGATAGATAGATAGATAGATAGATAGATAGATAGATAGATAGATAGATAGATAGATAGATAGATAGATAGATAGATAGATAGATAGATAGATAGATAGATAGATAGATAGATAGATAGATAGATAGATAGATAGATAGATAGATAGATAGATAGATAGATAGATAGATAGATAGATAGATAGATAGATAGATAGATAGATAGATAGATAGATAGATAGATTTTTTTTGGGAATGAATAATTGATTGATTATATTGTCTATTATTTCTAGGAATGCTACTGCAGTGGGGGAATCATCTCCTGCTCTGATAACAATCTACAAGCTGTGCCACAACTGGTTTACATGAATGCAAGCATACTCTGGTCTCTCGACATGGATGTAAGTAGATCTTTCTTCATGTTTGTTACATGGATGTAAGTAGATCTTTCTTCATGTTTGTTACATGTGTGTACAGTTTCCGCTATGTGGTGATGGGGTTACGAACATAATTCGTAATCTGCATACATCGTTCGAAACACAGCTGCGGGTATGAGTGCCGATCGTTCAGAGAGCAATGACAATCTACTGAAAGAAAACTTACCCTAGAATCTGTCAAAACTGTCACTGCCATTTACTGCCAATATAGTACCTTGCGGTGTATGGCAGAGGGGTCTTTGATCTAGATGAATTAAGGCCACCTGGCTAGTCCAATCGCCGCGAACTGTGCAGGTTAGGAATTTCTTTTTGCCCCCTACAGAAAAAAAATCTCACACCTTACCGAGGGATCGAACCCGGGTTTCCCAAAGAAGAGTCCGGCGTTCTAGCCACTCTGCCAGCCGCTCCTCTACCCTAGAATCATAAACAGCAAATAAATGCTGAGGTTGACTGCTACGTCCTATAAAGGATATGCATCTAACTAATCCCCCATACCGCGTTCGAAACACAAGTGCCTGTGATAAGTAAGCAGACCGCCTTGCGTTGGTTTCTATACAATGGTATGTGTGCCGGTCGTTCAGAAAGCAATGGCAAACTACTGAATGTAAACTTGCCCAGGAATCACAAACAGCAAAATCATGCTGGAGTTGACTGCTACGTCCTGTAAAGGATATAGAACTAACTTATTATGTAAAGTTTGAGATCGTCAAAGTCAACTGTTCTAGGTCAGGGGTATAATGCGATATTGTAAATATGGGAAATGAGTCTTTAAAATGCCTAAAGGCATTTGAGAACAAACATAGTGGTTGACCCATCATAAACATCAAGTACTTTGCCGGCTGGCGTGGGCGATCATCCTTTTCCATAAATTGCGATCTGCCACGGCATGAATCCATTCATGTGTTGGTCGGCATGGCTGAATGGATAAGAGAGTTTGTTCTTAATCACCTGGCGTGTTGATGCCGAGGTAACAGTTTCAACACCTACACCAGTCAGTTATACTAAAATGTTAACATCTCGTCCTTGTCTTGGGGATGTAAATTACAAGTACCTCTAAAATCGAAGTGGGTTCACCTGATGGTGAGGGACACTGGTAATAGGGAAAGCAAATCCACACGCGCCGGCTTTGTTGCTTAGAGGTTAGGGACTTTTCTCCGTAATCTCTTATACTCTCGTAGGTAACGTGATGACGGTGAGAATCAGCAGTGGTTCGAATCGCATCGGTATCTTACGGGGTATGTGAGCCGGCCGCTCAGAAAGCAATGGCAAACTACTGAGCGTAATCTTGCCAAGAAATCAACATACAGCTGAAAGATGCTGGTATTGACAGCGATGTCCTGTAAAAGATATGTAAAAAAAAAAAAAAAAAAAAATCCACACGCAAATAGTGCAGTGCACTTAAAGTAGTAGTAGTAGCACGTGTATGGACTATGATTGTGTTCAAAGGGAACGAAAGAAAAACAGACCCCCCCCCCCCCCCCCCCAAAAAAAAAAAAAAGACAAGAAAGACAAACAAGAAACACAATTCATATTTTGATTCGCTCCCATGCCATGACACAAGACTGTCAAATCTATATTTTTGTTCCAGTTTTTTCCTTCCTTTTGGCTTAAATAATTATGACTGCCACTTTGTGATGTATGTAATAAGTTATCTGAGCGACTTAGCTTTCCTCCAAATGTCCAGATTGCTCATGGTGGCTATCCATTGAATATTCAGCATTTTTCTATACAAGAATGACTCAAAGGCTTGAGAAGCAGTTAGTACCGTCTGCTGTCATTACGGTAGCTCAGACATATCTAAGTCCTGACCTAATGGATTGTTTCGCTCATTTACTAATTGCTTGACCCATAGTTAGACTAACAAACGCTAAGTGGGTATTGTAGATAGCTTGTAATATAGTCACCAGAGCAGTAATAGAGTGATTATAAATGTGTATTGCACAAATTTCAAAACGGACAGTTGTGTCATGACTGTATACAAAGCATTTATACATTTACAAGTTTATATGAATATAAATTTGAATATATTTAATATAAATGTGAATGGGAGGTGACAGGTGAGTGTATTTATTACCGACCAGAAGACCAGTATTTGGGAGGCTAACAATGAACAAGGTACAACATTCTAAAGAAATCCAATGAACGAATTCTAGTTGGAGATACAATGGCAGATGAGAAAATATGTTTCAGAACGCGACGTGTTTACAACTAGCATGCCTATTAGAGCAGACAGCATCTATGGCATTTTACCTGGCAACTGAACATCTATGGGGTTGACCGGTTAATTTAACTATCGAATCAAAACAACCATTTAAAAGAATAGTATGCACATTATTATTAATTTCACCCGTTGTTCACGTTCACAGGCCAATAATATTTCAAGGATACCTGGTGGAAGCCTACCGTCAAAACTTAACGAACTAAATCTGGATGACAATCCAATAACAACAATAGACGACACTGCCTTTGATGATTCTACCACCACCTTAAAGTGGCTGGATTTAGCCAACGTCCGCTTCTCTCGATTCCCGAACGCCTTTGGACATTTACGTGTCCTGACCTATTTTTCCATTACAGGAGCTAATATTACAGACTGGAACAATAATGCTTGGAGAAATATTGGAAGAACTCTCCAGACACTCAATCTGCAAGAGGTTGGAATGACTGTATGGCCAAGTTGGATCCAGTATTGCACGAATTTAAGCGACCTGAGCATTATATGGGGTACGTTTTCTTCCATTCCTGATGGAGCATTAGATTCTGTGGCCCATAGCTTGACAACCCTGTCACTCAACAACAACCGGTTAACTATGGTTCCCAAGGCGCTTTCAAACTTGAACTCTCTGCAGATGCTATATCTTATGAACAATTACATTGCAGATATACGGTGGCTTCCTCAGAATAGCAACCTTAGCATGTTGTCTTTCAGTTATAACTACATATGGAATGCCAGTCAATTAAACGAGGTTCTCCGTCCTTACAGTACCTCACTGGACTCCTTCGACATAGACAATAACCATCTTTCCAGTATCCCAAATATATCTTACCTGATCAATGTAAGAGCGCTGGAGTTTACACACAACAGAATATCTGATTCCATTTCTGGTGCTGTTGCGTCCAATGTCTTTATTCTTGACCTATCATACAACTCGTTTCCTTATGTACCTGCGATGTTGTCAAAGTTGTTGATTCTAACGAATATTGCTTTGTCCTATAATTCAATAAGGGCTATAAGAGAAACAGATTTTCACAACAACACAACAGAAATTGATCTTGGTTACAATTTGATAACGGAGTTGACAGATACCAGTTTCCCAGAAAACTTTGGTCTTCAGACTTTAGAGTTAAACAATAATCCGCTGACTACAATTTCTTCAGTTGCTTTACAACGTTTACCGAGTCTTATATATTTGAATTTGAGATATACACGAATTACTCGTTTACCTCTAGAATTGAGGTACCTGACAAGTCTTTACACATTGGACGTGACCAATAGCTCTTCGCTTGTATGTACCTGCATGGAGAGCAGTTTAACGACTTGGGTTATGAAACTGAATCCACAAAACGTTCTTGGGAACTGTGGTCATACCAGTGTTTACGACTTCTTTTCTATCTTAAGTCCCGCTTGTCCTTCTGCAGTAGCCAGCTTTACGTAGTATGCTTCATTGGTCGATTGATTTATTGGTCCGATGCAAAGACACACAGTTCATTGTTCTTGAAGTGATCCTTTATTGCTTGATCCTCTATATTTAGTGATCCTCTGTATTGTTTAGGTCATACTATCAGGTTCTCCGTTCCGAGCAAAGACAAACGAGGATTCAATGTGTGTATACTAGAATCACACTGCTGACTCTGGAGTGCATTCATTATGTGTATATCATATCACACAACTAACGCTGGCGATTAGTCTTTCCAATTGTCTCTCTATCATAAGCCAGCTACACTGTCCCTGTTAACGACACGTGTAAAGTATTAAACACAGTTTAAATCTGTCAACGTTGAGATCTTCTTCTTCTCCACCTCTCGTGTTCACTTTCCTCCATAATTATAATTTCTAGACATTTATGTCATTTTACTAGTCCGGGATATTTAATTGTTTTGTTCGTTGTAGCAACCAATCTTTTTCAATATTGGTTTCTTGTTGGACAGATCTAACATAAATAAAGATATGTCGAGAACAGAAGACTTTGACGTCAGTGAATCCACATCGCTGTCCAGGATGAAACACTTGGGAGTAAGAATTGGCACGGCCAGACACGAGAGGTACATCGGGAAAACGAGGTGCCTCGTTAAGCAGCACAGAACTGGCACTATTAGCTACCGAACGCTGATGTATATGCTGGGGGAGGATCTGAGCACCAATGGACCTGTCCGGAGTACAATGAAGGTACTCCAACTGATAACTGATAACTGATAACTGATTGATTGATTGATTGATTGATTGATTTAGGAACCGACATCACAGCATTCGGGACATTCCCATAAGCGATCGTCTCCATCCTCAGCAACCAGAGAAGAGTTCCAACACTAATAATTCCAGTAGCAATCTGATTATATGTCCGTCTCGCCTTTCCTCTGAGCGTCGAGCGTCGGCCAGATCCCCTCGTCATTCCTCGCTGCCTCATTCTAACCAGACCATGGTGATCCATTTGCTCCTCCGAGGTGTACACGTGCTCCCACAAGGCCGCAACCACATCTGCCTTGTCATGCATCAATACTCCACCAAGTTTTGTCGAGCCAGCCAATCTGTCCGCCTGTTCATTCCCCAGAACACCGGCATGCCCAGGAGAAAAGATCCAGGTGATGCTTGCTACCCGTGACCTCCGAAGCGAAGCAAGCCACTCTGCACGAAACTTGCCTGTTCTCACCCTTCTCAGCATGCTTTCTGAGTCAGTTACAATCACAATATGTGTATGTATCGTGTTTTCTATCAAGAGGAAAGCTGCACTGACCGCCTCCACCTCCATTCTTAAGCTAGATGTAGTGTCATCATACGCCAGGCTCTCCTGCACCAAACGCCGACCATTAGTTTTTGCCAAGAACTCCCAGGCACTTCTCCTACCTCTCAACACCGACCCATCCGTGTAGATAATCACATCACCCGGTCGAGAATTTTCCTGAATTAGTTGCTGAATTTCCACTTCCGTGGCCCCTGCTGGCCACTCCCTGCACTCCCTGCTCAATGTGATTATAACTCTGCACAACTGATAACTGAATAAACTCCACAGTCTATAGATTACGGGTGACAGCTATGGTGGCACAGTGGATAGCATGCTTGCTGTCTCCCTGGTAGTCATGCGTTCAAATCCTTGTTTTGTTTCGGGGTTATGTTTTTAAAACATGATCCTATATCATCCAGCCTAAACCAGGTACCTGGACATGTTCTGGGAAGTAAAGGTCGCTATATGATATTGAAACACTCATCGAGTGTCTAATGGTCTATAAAATATACGCAGCTAGCACCATTTACTCAAAACGCCCTAAGGCGGGGAAAGGAGTTAATTAGGTTTATTGTTTAATAGACTACGGGTGCTACCTGTTGACATTCCAAGAGAAATACACCTCCCGTACTTATATATGCCGGTCTCCCTGGCCAAGAAGTTAACGGCATTGTTCGTAATCCCGTATATCCACGTGGGGTAAAACAGCAGCTGTGAGATTCGGCAGCGGATCGAACCGCGCTGGTAACTTACCATGGTATGTGAGCCGGTCGTTCAGAAAGCAATGGAAATCTACTGAACGTAAAACTTGTCTAGTACATCAATAGCAGCTGAAAAATACTGGTGTTGACTGCGACGTCCTGTAAGAGATATGCAACATTAAAAAAAAATGAAAGAAAAACAAAAACTTATTTATATTGCGAAATGACCTACAGTAAACAGATCTGATAAAACATTGTGAATCAGGCTTAACAATCAGTTGGCATAAGAATTTCTCTGTTTTGTTCCGGACGCTAATGCTGCCCTGAATTCTGACTTACTGTTTAAAACTGGAAGTAAATCAACAGTTGCCACAGCTGGGTTGAGTTGAGTTTAGCCGAGTTGAGTTGAATTGAGTTGAGCTGAGTTAAGTTGAGGTGAGTTGAGTTGAGGTGAGTTGAGTTATGCTGTGTTGAGTTGATGTGAATTGAGTTGATCTGAGTTGAGTTGAGCTGAGTTTAGCTGAGCTGGGATGAGTTGAGCTGAGTTGAATCGAGCTAAGTTGTTGAGCTGAGTTGAGTTGCGCTGAGTTGAGCTGAGCTGAGCTGAGCTGAGCTGAGTTAATTCAAGAATTGAGATCACAGCATGCGCGATATTCCCATAGATGTTCCATCCGTATCTTTAATAGGACTCTGTCTTCGGAGTTCTGCACGTCGACCCGATCTTCTGGTTACTCTCTTTCGAACCCTTCTCTCCGGGAATGATGATTTGTATGTTTTTCCACACTATACACACGCTCCAAAAGGGTTCTGACCAGTATCCCACCCAAAGGAACAGAAGCAGTCTGTCTGTGAGTCTGCTTGTTTAAAACGACACCAGTATGTCCTGGGGAAAAGTTCCAACAGATGCTCCATATCTTTGACTTTTTAATTGAAGCATGCTACATATTATTTTGACGCTGTGATCACGACGTTTGAGTTCTAGCTTGATATTTCAAATATAATTTAAATCCAAACATTGCTATGCATATTAGGAAGCTTTGTGCCTTTTGAGTTACCACTTACTATTTAAAATCCAAGTATAGCTAGAGTATTATGGAATTTTGATCATGAAGTTTATGAGTCTTTGAGTTCTCACTTGCTATTTCAAATGGGAATTAAATCCAAGCATTCCTATATGATAATGGAGTTCAGATCATGGAATGTATGTGTCTTTGAGTTCTCACTTGCTATTTAAAATTTTAATAAAATCAACATTTGCGACACAGCTTATAAAGTTTTGATCATATAGTTTTTGAGCTCTCACTTACTATTTAACTGGGTCGGGGTATCCCCTATCAAAGGAGATTTAAGACGCCTCCTTTCCTCCGTTAGTCTACGGAACACCCTTGGACAAGGTGGAGTACCCGTTTAACCCCTCAATCAGGGTTACGTCAAGCCATGGAAGCAGGTGGTGGATGGAGTGTGAGAGCAGCCGGCAGATTGTTGTTGGTTATTGTCTGCACTCTGCGGCAATAGGCAGCTAATCTCATCCATAGAGACAATGGCTATGGCCACCGACTAGTACAGTCACTGCCCAGAAAGAAAGCAATGGCAAACTACCTTCTGCAAAACTTGCCAAGAAACCATAGTAACCATGAGAGAACAGATAATAAGAAAGAGATCTGATGGTGAGACCCCCAGGCCAGGCAAACCAGATAACACTCGGGAGGGTGTGACACAGGGACCAGTACTAGTAATCGTGATGACGGAGTTAATCCTGACTGTGTTACAAAAGAAATCCCCTGTGTCAGACTAAGAAACAGAGTGAGAATAGGAACGTGTAATGTGAGAAGTCTGTATGAGGGGAAGCTTAAAGTAGTATGTGATGAGATTGAGAGGTTAAATATTCAAATTTTAGGAATTAGTGAACATCGCTGGAGCGGCAAGTGACATTTTACAACTGAAAATGGAAGTCTTTTCATTTATTCTGGTAGAGACACCGGAGGCCAGAGTGGAGTGGCATTTTGTTTAGATAAGACAACTGCAAAAGCTTTACTGGGATACAACCTAGTTAGTGATAGGATCCTCACTATTAGACTTAAAGGCCGTCCAAAAAACACAACACTCGTACAGATATATGCACCTTCTTCAACAGCAGAGGAGGACGAAATTGAAGATTTTTACAACACACTGCGGGACGCAGAGGTGTTTCCAACGCACCAGGGTCGGGTTATATACTGGCCAAGACCTTCAGACGGGTCCTCGTCGAGCGTCCTGGGCAAAAGGTCCCTTCGGAGACCTGGCTAAAGTCAGTAGGATCGCCGATTCCTCCGAAGTCGGAGAGTGTCTGCCTGTACGGCGAGGAACCACCAGTCTGCACACCAATAAGCCAGACATGGGACAACGGATACTCACGCAAACCTCAGGTCCTGTATGACATCACACTGATGTTGGACAACAGGATGCCTTCATCCGACATACAGGACTTCGCGTTGGAGCTCAAGCCAACGAACACAAGCAAGCAAGCAAGCACAACACACTGCAAGACACATTAAATAAGATTGGTCATAATGATATAGCAATAATAATGGGAGATGTTAATGCAAAAGTACGTACAGGAAGAGCTGAAAATCAGAGACACGTTTTATGAAAATTTGGATTGGGAAATAGAAATGATGCACGTGACAAATTAATTGAATTTTGCACAGAAAATGAGTTAAGGATAACCAATACACTTTTTAAACAACACCCAAGAAGACTCTTCACATGGAAGTACCCGGACAGTATAACCAATAATTAGATAGATTATATTTTAATACAAACAAGGTGGAGATCAAGCTTAACATCTGCAAAGACCCTACGAAGTGCAGACTGTGATACAGATCATCAATTATTAGAAGCAGATCTGAAATTAAATCTCAAAAAGCTTACCCGAGGACCAAGGCCAGTTCGTTTTGATCTCACAAAAATACAAGATGCATACAACGTAGAAGTTAGGAATCGTTTTGGGGTTTTGATGTCTGTACAAGAGGAAATGACATCTGATGAACTGGAGATATATTGATAACTGCAGCCAAAGATTTAATTCCGACCAAGAAAAAGCAACTTAAGCCATGGATTACATCAAACACGTTAGAATTAATAAAACAACATTGTGAACTGAAACAGAAAGGATGTGAATCCGATAACAGCAGGATGAAGTATAAATCTTTAACTCGAGAAATAAGAAAGAACACAAGAAAGGACAAAACCCAATATATACAAGATTGCTGTACCAGAATAGAGCAATATCATAAGCTGGAAGAGATTACGAAATTTTCAAAGAAATGAAGTTATTGACAAGACATGTTCAACCTCAATTGAATGTTATCTGTGACAAGATGGGAAATACCTTAACAGAATCAAGACAGATTCTATAAAGATGGCAGGAATACTGTAGTGGAATGTATGCTATGAGTGACGGTAAGGATATGAATGAGATACATGAGCCAATGACAGCAGAGACAGAACCTGGACCCTCATTAGATGAAATTGCATGGCAATAAAGAACCTGCAGAATGATAAATCGCCTGGATGTGATGAGATACCAGCTGAACTAATTAAAGCGGAAGGAGAAGAAAGCATACAAATCTATCACATATTGTGTAAAAAGATATGGAAATATGGTATTTGGCCAAAAGATTGGAAGAGAACTATGTTCAGTCCAATACCAAAAAAGGGCAACAAGAAATTATGCGCCAGCTATAGAACGTAGAACGTAAAGATAGGTTTGTGATATGATAGATCTGTGATGTGATAGGTCTGTTATGTGATAGGTTTGTGATATGATAGGTCTGTGATGTGATATGTCTGTTATGTGATAGGTTTGTGATATGATAGATCTGTGATGTGATAGGTCTGTGATGTGATAGGTTTGTGATATGATAGATCTGTGATGTAATAGGTCTGTTATGTGATAGGTTTGTGATATGATAGGTATGTGATGTGATATGTCTGTTATGTGATAGGTTTGTGATATGATAGATCTGTGATGTGATAGGTCTGTGATATGATAGGTCTGCGATGTGATAGGTCTGTTATGTGATAGGTCTGTGATGTGATAGGTCTGTGATATGATAGGTCTGCGATGTGATAGGTATGTTATGTGATAGGTCTGTGATATGATAGATCTGTGACGTGATAGGTCTGTGATGTGATAGGTCTGTGATGTGATATGTCTGTTATGTGATAGGTCTGTGATATAATAGGTCTGTGATGTGATAAGTCCATCACATTTTGTAGGTTTGAATGTCTTCCTCAGACTTCAGGACAATCAGCACTCAACTCTTTAAAGAACATGTATAGGCTGGTTTTCCCACAATCGCCAACAACTTTGTCAGGCATCAATGATGCTATCTTGGACTCTAAACCCTTCTCCAGGCAGGTACAAACTAGGTCAGCGCTACCGGAAACATCTATTAATATTAAATTGTCCAGTGCCGCAATCCCTAGAGGTAGCCTGGTCAGCTTGGAGTATTTCATGTTCAGTTCTCGAAGCTGAGGCAGATTTTGAAATGCCGACTGAGAAATCTTGGATAATGGGTTATATGGTAGAATTAAATACTTTATGGGACTATTTGGAGGAAAACTGGTGTCGGTTAACTCTGTTATTAAGTTGTGTCCAAGATCAACTCCTGTTACGGAAGTTGGAAAGTCTGTTCCTTGAAGAGAAAGTATACGGTTATAGGTAAGATCCAGGGTAGTCACAGACTGCATGGTTTTAAAAACACGGGGAATAGATGGCAAAAAATTGTTCTCCAGATTCAGATCGGTGAGATTTCCAGGGATAGCGCCCGAGTACGGATCTGAAATATGATTGTTGGTGTAGTCTAAAACTGTCATCAGTGTCAAGAATGACATATCAGGTATGGATGTCAGGAAGTTTTTATCGATGCCAAAGTTGTATAGAGTATTAGAGTAAAAGCGTATAGCGGAGCTTAGTTGGATAGAATTTGATATTCTGTTATCGCTCAGTGTTAGCTCAGTTAGGCTGGTCAACTGCGGAAGCCAAGTGATATCAATGATTCTGTTTTGCCCAAGTGCTAAAGTTGAGAGGACAGTTAATTTTGATAGTGCTTTTGGAACTCTGGTTAAGTTGTTGTTTGACAGTGCCAGGCCTTTTAAAGTATTAGCAACCATGTCGAAAGCATCGTCGGGCAGTGAGGAGATAGCACAGCCAGTTATACCTAATTCAGTCAAGTGTGAAAAGGACTTCAGCCAGACAGGCCATGCAGTTAACCCGACTGTGTCCATGCTCAAGTACTGTAATGTAGCACCAAGTTTCATCATGGCGTTATTGTCCCAAAACAGAATATTTGTTTCGTATATATTCAAGTCCGTCAGCTGTTTTAAATGAAAAAAGGCGGCGGGAAGTTGGGTAAAGGAAGCACCATATAAACTGATTGACTGTAATGTGTTGATGGACTCGTCAAGGGCGGAGTCATCTATGCTTTTGATAGGGTTACGATCCAAAGACAGCGACGAAAGGTTTGCGGGCAGACTTCCAGCCTGAATGGTTGTCAGTTGGTTATTCTGGTGACAATATAAATAAATTCATTATGGTAACAGTCAACTTTAGAATGGAGCTGCAGTGGCAGGGTGGTTAACGCGCCTGCCTGCCGGTCTGTCTTTGTGTTCCAATCCGCGTCAAACGCGGAATTAAAATAATATCGCCAGGCTGCGTTTAGCACAGGACCTCCTTCATGAGGAGATATGATATACACACTTTTGCTACCCTGTGCTTGCTACGGAATTATTTCACGGTGTCACGAATCTTCTTGTATGATCTAGGGTAAAAGGTTAGGGGAAGAGATCATAGCACTTATGGGGGTGTCCGTATGCTACGGAAGTGATCGAGGACAAATCAAATCATATTCTATGATCACTTTAATTAAATTCGTCTTGCATTGGTTTTCACTCAGTGGTATAGGTTGTGGTCGTTTAGAAAGCAATGGTAAACTACTGAACGTAAACTTGCTAAGAAATCAGAAACAGCCAACACAATGCTGGGGCTGACAGCGATGTCATGGAAAGGAAATGAAATTAACTTATAAACATTTTTACATGTTTTTATATCGCACCCATAGAAACAATGCAAAGAAGTAGATGTTAATTAGTTAGTCGTTCGATTACCACCGCTGCAAATGACACGATTCTGTCTATACATGATATGATCTCCTCGTAACAATCTCCCTTAGAATGTAGTTGTCGTAGACTGCAGGTCTATGTTGGTTGATTATTCTTGTCTGCCCCAGCACAGAGCTCTTGTCTGGCTTTGCCCATTTTGACTTTTACTTGCAATTTGGACAATTTTGCAGAATCAGAATCATCACTTCATTCATTAAATCGCCCTGCCGCTCTGTTGGCATTCAGTA